>MNAD01001512.1:2761-18731 GCA_001895945.1 Trametes pubescens
GCGCCGCGTCGACCGCCTCCACTTTGTGCGCCAGAGCCTGCACGCCACCCTCCATCTCGCCACCGAAGCCGAACGCCTTGGACCCGGCTCGCTGTATTTGCAGTGGACCCTCGAGAACTACATTGGCAACATTACCCGCGAGATGCGCCAGCACGTCACTCCCTACGCAAACGTCTCGGAACGCGCCCGCCGCCGCTGCCTCATCATCGCCCTCTGGGCGATGTATCCGACCATCTTCGAGGCCGATGACGGCCACAATCCCGCGACCTCCCACGACCTCGGTGACGGCTACTGGCTGCTCCATGCACGGGATCGCAGCCCCTCGACGGTCACAGGTCTCGAGCGCGACGCTCTGGTCCAGTACCTGGCCGACCGCAACATCGTGGTCGATGGCGCGGTCGCACTCCGCGGTGTGCGATGGGCTCGTCTGCAACTTCCGAACGGCCAGATCACGCGCACCGCATGGAAGGAGGAGGCCCTAGAGATGCGCGGCAAGTCGCCGCGGCGCTCCCGCATGGTCAAGGTGAGTAATACACAACTTATGCACTTCATCAACACTAATCATATATTTATTTTAGCTCGACGACGGGCGCATTGCAGAGGTCCGCTACTTCTTCGAAGGAGCTGCGGAGGGTGATCGCTTCGCCCTCGCGATGCTCTCCGTCTTCTCTGCGCCCAACCCCGTCCTGTACCGCGAGACGTTTGGCACCTTGTGGGCGTGCAACTATGTTGGTGAGGCCTCGCGCGTCGTCATCGATGCCAAGCAGATTGTGGCCGTGGTCGCAATGGTCCCGCTGCCATGCACTGCCGCAGAGGTGGCTGAACCGGGCGCTGCAGAGCGCTACGAGTCTAGGTTCTTCCTTGTCGAGAAGCCCGGCCTCGACATTGCAGTCCTTGCTGGCATCGCGCAGGAGGTCGACGGCGACGAGGACGACACCGCTTAGTTTCCGAACAACAGAATACATGTATATACGATGCTACGAGTTCCCAATCTTGTGTATTATCTACTTGTCTATGTGAACATAGCTTATCTGCGACGCTTCCCTGCTCTCCCGCCTGCGCTCCCGCCTACACTACCATCCAATGTTCCAAGCCGACCTCCCTCTGCACCAAAGTCTCCGTGCCAGACAAAGCCCGATGAGCATGTCATCGGGTCATCAGATGGCCCTCCGGCTCCGTGTGCGAGCGCACGAGATGATAAAGCCTGTGCGCCGTGCGATGTGGATGTATGTGCTCGAGTGCGCGGTGCCGATGTCTCCGCCCGCGCTGCGAACATCTCAGCGCGCGCTCCAAACATCTCGGGGTGCGCTGCGGACGTCTCGGTGTGCGCTGCGGACGTCTCCGCGCGCGCAGCGAACGTCTCCGCACGCGCAGCGAACGTCTCCGCGCGCGCAGCGAACGTCTTCGGGCGCGCAGCGAACGTCTTCGGGCGCGGAGCCGGCATCTCCGGGCACGGCGCAGAGGTCTGTGCGTGCGGTGCAAACCTCTTCGCGCACGGTGCGAACGTCTCCGCGTGCAAGCTGGAGGTGTGGGCCGGTGATGTGGCAGTGAGCATACACGCGGGCGATGCAGGAGTCTCGGTGGAGGATGAGGATGTGTGAGCGCGCACCTCCGACTTGTCTGTGTGCGAGACGGCGGACGCAGGGCCATACGGAGCAGTTAGGCCGTGCGAGGACGAAGTTTGACGTGTGTACCGCCCGAGAGCACCATAGCGTCGTAGTCCTGCGTCGTGGAGAGGTATCGCAAGGGCTTCGATCAATGGCTGCTGAAGTTGGTCCAACAATTGTGGCAGCAGCAAACCAACGAGATCCTCCAGAAGCAAGGCGGGCAGACGAGATAGCAGAGAGTCTTGAAGCTGCGGCAGAAGGATGCGGTGCAGATCGAGAGCCAGAGAGTCACGTACTATGGGGGAATCCTCCTCGTTGTCGGAACCAGACAAGGACGAGGGTAGTGGGGTGCATAGATCCACAGCATCGCAAAGAGCACCCTCAAGAACTGCACAAGACCGACCTAGATCTGACCTGACACGCTCGAAACCCTCGCGCGGTATGTCGCCAGTATCCTGAGCCGAGAGTTCGCATGCCATCCGAGCGGCGAGTCTGGAGTGGTCAAGGAGGGCGGTGATAACTGCACCAGCCTGGGTGTCCTGCGGCCGGTCCGAATCCATAGCGAGGTTGTATGCATACATGAGGAAGTCGGGGTGCTTGAACTGCGTATCGGGCAGTCTATCGAAAGGATTTGGGTGAGATGCATACACCTGGATTAATGGAGGATACGTACTGTGACTGCTCAAAATCTATCCCCATTTCAGGCTCAACCGAGCATTCCTCTTGTTCTTGCTTTGCGTGAGACATGGAGGGACTTGTGTGAACAGGACAAGAGGGGTGCATAAGATGGCGGCAGTAGGAGACAAGAGACAAGAGGGCCCAATGTCCCAAATGGGCGAGGTATCCCATCACATGATCACATCGCGCTCAGCACGTCCGTCACATCGCGAGGGACCGTTCGTCGTCTTTTGCCTTCCTACCACGACCATCCCTTCCCCTTCCCCCCATTTTCGTATCATAGACCTAATGTCCTCTCAGCAATTTTCCGCGTTTTTCCCTGGATTTACCTCGCAGCACGATTCTCGTAATAGTCAGAATGGCTCTTCCTCCTCCATCTCACCCAGCCTCGGATCAAACTCTCCGTTCCAATTCCCTGGTCCTGGCTCGCATGATTTCCATCCGAATACCCATACTTTACAAAATACCCCGTTCTCTCTAGGACCGTCTTTCAATGGCTTCATGGCTCCAGATACGACCTCAGCATCCACAAACCCAGCCCCGTTCGATCATCAAAACGCATTNGGAGCTTTCCAGGCCATGGCTGCCATGATGCCTGCGGTGAGTGTACGAGTTCCCTGCATATCTNATCAGATCTCAAACNTCGCCCAGGTATTCACTCCCGAAAACATGGCGCGCTTCATGGGCACAAGCGCCACCACCCCGGTACTCCTGCCTTCGCAGTCTCCCGTCCATGAACCGGCTGGCATCGCTCGCTGGTCGATGAACAACAAGTGAGTATATGCCGCTGAATATATGCGCATATATCCCACTAATATGGCTTTGGTGTAGCTCTGATAGCATGCATACGCCATCCTCCGGCATTCGGCATGTGCCAGAGACCGTCTACCATCAAAAGGACTTTCCAAAGGTGCGCGCTCGCTTGTTCGGACCTCATCTGCGCGGATCTCATTCACTTACCCAACAGATCCGCTGGTGGTACAAGAACGATTGGATGAAGCACAGTAAACAGACGGTGCACAACTTCACAAAAAGCTGCGCGCGCGGTGGGACCCGGGCAGCAGACGGCGTGAACGTACGCTACCAATTTATCGAAGAACCGGCGGACGGCACAGTCGTGAGCGGCTACCGGGCCTCTGAGATTCGCGCGAGATTCGGCGAATTTGCGATATACCTCTACGTGCTGAAGCGTGCCCCGGATACCTGGGCTCGTGGACTGACTGCGCAAGACAGAGTCGACTACGACGCCTGGATGCGCAAAACCTGCCCGGAACTGCAGTATTGCAACAATAACTGGAAAGCCAAGCACATCGCGGTCACAGAATACCCACAGTGGAAGCCCGCGTACGACAAACGCGTCCACGCGCGTGAGGAGAAGGCAAAATGCGCCGCATTGGAGGCGGCATCGGGCGATATCAAAGGGAAGTTTGTATCTGATTGTATGTACTCTACATGAGCCTATCACGATCTCTCACTGATTCCTCCTCGCATCAGTCCTCGATGTAGTGCCGGAAGAGGACGACGATTCCCAAGCAGCCCAGGATGAACGGAACGCGCCAAATGTGGCCGTGTTCTTGAACAAGGCGCCGTTCTCCATCGAAACGGAATCACACGCCGACGAGGAACCAGGCACCCCGACGCCCTCATCCAAACGGACCTGTGATAGTCTGGACCCGCACACTGATGATATACAGCCCAGCTCTGCGAAGCAGTCGAAGCAATCCCCCTCACCGGCGCTCGCATCCGGACATGCAGACGTGCCCCCGCCCGAGTTCACATCCACGACGCTGCCCGCATCTGCAGTCGCTCTGCAGAGTGGGCATGCTCCCAACGCCGGTGATAACAACTTCGCGGGCAGCGCGCAGACATCCAGCGCTATCTCCCCGACCACCGGTACGCTGCCCCCGCCCGAGCTGCGCCGCTGATCGCTGATGCATCCCACGTAGTCCATGTCGCTGCCGTGAGCCCGGCGTCAACGCAGCCCAGTGCGCATGTAGTAGCGGGCAACAGCAGCCCCGCGCCCAGCACGGCGACTCCGGTCACTGGCACGCCGCCCATGGGATCTCAGCCCCGCGTGGATGCGCCCGCCGCCATTACTCCAGCCCCCAGCCCGCCACCGTCGACACCTGTGCCCCGCCCGATTGACCCCAGTGTTGCGATCGCGCCTGCGGTGCATCTGCACTCGACCGCGGCCGTCTCGGGTCGCAATAACGCCAGTGAGGTAAGCGTGTGATTGCGTGCTTTGATGTATGTATCACTGACAGGCCTCTATGGCCCGCGCGCAGCCTGATGTTCCTGATCTATTGTGAGTTTACTGACAACCATAAAGCGCCGACGACGAGACTGATAAGCTACATCTATAGTGATGGTCTGCAGTGGGAGAAGGCGCTGCCTGTGCCTCAGACAGCTGGGAAGCCAGTGAAAGGTCGCCTAGGGGAGCGCCGAGTCTAGGGGGTCTTTGAGGCCGCCTGAGGTACGTTGAACCAAGTTATACTTGAGACGTAGCGTAGGCGAAAATACAAAGATGCCCGAGCGCGTCCTCGAGCGCCCGGGGGTGTAGCTAAGCGCCACACAACTGTATAGTACCAACAGGCGCCGGTTAGGCGCCGATCCGTTAACTCGGGCCCTTACACCCTCCCCTTCCGAACGCGATCCGGGGCGGAGTAACAGAGAGTCATAGGCGGTAAGCGTACGAGGGGACATAGGTAGCGAACGTATGTATAGACCCGTGGCGCCAGGCCAACGGGGATTACTAGGCAGTGAGCGTAAAGAGCGGCGGGGGTACCTGACCGCCGGCGGCTGTGATACATGATCTCGAGCGATGATGAACGTCGTGGGCGTATCGCCAATCGACTCTCGGTGACGACGCACCGGCGCGTTCCGATATGAACGGGTACAGAAGGGGTGGTCCCTGACGAGAGTCAGAGTCCGGTGACACTCGCGTCTCCGCGGGCAGAAGGGGTTGTTGGGGAGCGTGAGCCCCAGCACTGGCACGTCCTCAGAAGCGACGCGTGATGCCTCCGTTGGAAACGGCCCAGTCCGACACGGGTGGGATCACTCCTGCATCACCACGTCGACATCGCCCGACGTGGGAGCCGGCCCGGTCGGGGTTGTAGATGGAGTTTCGTCACCATCGGAGGCTTGCGCGCCCGATCCTCCAGCTACCGGTTCTTCCTCCTCAGTCGGGGTGACTGGCGCGGGGGCAGGCAACGTGCTATTAGCATACCGGGCGGCCCAGGCAGCGAGTTCGGGGTGGATCATCGCGGGGGCAACGCCGCGGTCGGCCGCGTGACGGATGACATCATCGAGCGTGGGCGGCAGGGGTCCAGAGTAGGCCGCGAGATTGAGCGTCGGGTGGACGGCGAGGTTGGTGCGAGCCAGCTCGGCCTCGTAGTGCGCCCGCGACTGGAACACCTGGGCAAGGAGTCGAAATACCTCCTGTCGCATGGGGCGCTTTTCGTCGCGGACGATGCCGGGCGTGATGACGAAGGCCAGCCGACTGGCGGTGAGGTAGCCGCGGAGGTCGTCCTCCTCGACCTGGTTGGTCTCCGCGTTGCGGCGGACGTGCCTGTTCAACACGTTGGGCTCTGGTCCTTCGTTCAGGTACCGAGACCACTCCGCGAATGATCCGTCGGGCGTCGGTCGCGATATGACCGCGCCCACTTCCCGCAGTCGCGCACGTTCTCTGGCTCGAGACACGCGCGCCGGCTCGTATTCCTCGCGGAACCACTGGGGGATGCGGTACTGACGTAGCGCGGCGTCAACCTCGTTGTCGGACCTGGATCCTTGCCGGTCCTTCATCCAGTAACGGAGTTTGGCCGCGGCAATTAGCCCGGCGGTGGTGCGTTGCGACGCCACATCCATGAGGTGACGCAGGTCCGCGGCGTTGGACGGCAGCGGCGGGGCATCAGCCGCGGAGTAATGCGGTGGGACGCCGAGGAATGGTCGTCCCGCGTGGGCGGGTTCCGCGCGCGTGTTGCCCCAGGCATTATGCGTCTGCTGCGTCGGCAGCGACGTCGGCGGCTGCGGTGTATGATAGGGCAGCGGCGGTGGGTATACCGCGCTCTGTTCGAAGCGCGGCATGTATGCGTAGGGGTCGCTGTACAGCGGCACCCCCCTCCCCCCCTGAGCCATCGCTACGGGTGGCGGGTAGTAGTGGCCGATGGGAGCCGGCGGCGGGCGGAATTGCTCCGGCGTCGGCGTGTAGCGCACCTCGCCGCGCACATGGTCGCTGTCGTAAGACAGTGAGCACGAGCGGCGGCGGCGGGCGGGCGGGCGGGACTCATGGTGCGAGCGGTGACGTGTATCGCGAGAGCGAGATCGAGACCGGGAGCGGTGGCGGCCGCCAGAGCGCTCGTACTCGCGCCTGTCGGGAGACGGGGAGCGAGCACGCCTGGCAGGCACCACCGGCGCCGGAGGCGGGGCACGGGGCGGCGACGATGCGCGCGAGCGCCGCGATCGCATGGGACGAGCGGGCGAGGGCGCGCGCTGCGGGGGCCCGGGCAGGTCGCGCGGGGGGGCATCGGGGACAGTACGCGTTGCCCCGAGGGCGGCGGGCAGTGCCGTAGGGCGATGCATGGACGCCTGTAGAGAGCGGGAGAGGAGAGTGGGTGAGCGCATAAGCACATCGCCCTCCGCGTCGATACGTACGGCGGATTCACGGGAAGCCAGCGCAATCTCACGAAGGCGCTTCAAGTCGACTTGGTGTGTCTCCCACCGGGACGCGCGGCGGTCGAAATAGACCTGCATGGCGTCCTTAGCCTGCGCCGTCGTCGGCTTGACGGCGGCGGCTTTGCCCTTGTTGCGGCGGCGACGGGAACCTGCCATTTCGACCTCGTCATCGTCGTCGTCGTCTTCGGAGAGGGTGCGGTAGCCCTCCTCGACGGGGATTTTCACGCCGCTGGCCGTGCTGAGGGTGTTCAGGCTCGTCTCGAGCTTGTCACACTTCCCCTCCAGCAGGCGGACGGTAGCGCGGAGGCGCGCCACTTCGCGCGCATTGTCGAACGAGCGAAGGGCGGCGCCATCAGCCTGGGATTCCACTTGCCCACGCTTGTAACCAAGCGTATATTCCCCGCGGGCGAAATGCTTGCGGCGTTCCTCCTCGGCGAATTGCAAGGACTTGATCTCAAGGTGCTGTTCCAGCTCCAGATGGTCAAGGTAGGCATCGCACGTCGCGCAGCCTTGCGGGTGCGCGATAGCCTGACGGTCAGGGAGCCATTCCCAGGGCCATAGCGCTGGGCGGAAGGCGGGGTGAGCGGCCTCGGGACCCGGCGCGTGCGCAAGCACACGGGCCGGGGTTCCAGTGTCGGGGTCGGCACCAGGGGGGTTGGGTACAGGTGGCGCCATCAGAGAGAGAGTGCGTGGGAGCCGAGGAGATGAATGGAGATGATGGGGATAGACGCGTCGGGCAGGAGACGCTGCTGAAAACGGCAGGGCGCCACGTGGCGTGGTACTGTATAGTACCACGGCGTCCGCCGAGCGGCGTCTAAGATGTCCGGACGCGCGGCTTACGGGGCCGCGAACTGCGCCGCGTGTCGGGATCGGCCGAGATCGTGATCGGTGGCGGTGGAGCGACGTCATCTCGACGATCGGTTCCTGTTGCAGGGGCCGACGCATCCACGAACTCCGATGCAAGCGGATCGGCCGCAGGCAGCGCTCCGTCGAGAGACGAGAGCGCACGCGGGGAAGGACGATGGCGGGGCGGCAGGCGAGGCACCAGCTGGTGCGTCTCCGCGGGCGCAGTCGAGGCCGCGGCGGGGCGCGGCACAGGCTTCGGCAATTCCTGCCAAGTCGAGACACCGAGAGCCTCCAAGTATCTGTCCAGTGCTTGCAGCTCATGGACATGCACGAGGGGCTCCCACGTCGTGTCGCCAGCGACCCATTGCACCAGGAAGCGGACCGTGGACCCACGCCACTCGTGCGCCACGACATCATCGACGAGGTACTCCCGCTCCGGATCTTCACCGAAGTCATAATAGACCTCGACCTCACGATGCGGGAACATCGCGTCGTCGTTAGGCTCGTGAGGGCGCAGTCGACTGACATGGAAAGTTGGGCGAATACCGCGGTCCAGTAAGACCGCGGGGAGGGCGAGGGTGTAATTCGAGCTTTCGGGGTGCGCGCGAGTGATTGGGTAGGGCCCGACGAACTTCGGGAGAAGTTTATGGGCGCGGCCCTTCGGGAGGTGCAGCTTCTCCGTGGATAAATACACGGACTGTCCTTCCGCGAAGTGCTGCGGGTCCGCGCTGTCTTCCGGGCGGCGGCGGCGGTTGGCGTAGTGGGTCTGCTCGACCCGACTAGCGATGAGTGAGTCATGCGCCTGTGCCAGGTAGTCAAGCGCACGCTCAGCAAAGTCACGCACGCCAGGCAGCGCCGGCTCGGCCGTCAGTCGGGGAATCATGCGGGGCATGAAGCCACTAGCCAGCTCGAATGGTGCGTAGCCGGTGGACGCATTGCGGCTCGAGTTCATTGCGAACTCGATCATGGGCACTTTGCGCGCCCAGTCGCGCTGGTCCGGAGAGACCACGGCGCGCAGCATCTGAGACACCGTGCGGACCGCGCGCTCAGAAGTGCCGTCCGTCTGCGGGTGGTATGCGGTGGACATGAGGAGTTTCGTCCCCAGTAGACGGTGCACCTCGCGCCAAAATTTGGATATAAATTTCGAGTCGCGATCTGACACGATAGAGGTCGGGAGACCGTGAAGGCGTACTATTTCGCGAAGAAATAACCAGGCCAGTCCGGATGCGCGGACGGTAGTCTGCGTCGGTACTAGATGCACGGTGCCCGTAAAACGGTCGACGATGACCCACAGGTAGTCAAAGCCGTCGCAGTCGGGAAACGGGCCGACAAAGTCCATGGCGATGGAAGCCCAGGGTTGGTCGGGCAGCGGGAGACTATGGAGCAAGCCCGCCGGCCGTTGCGTAGAGGCCTTGGTCGTCTGGCAGATGCCGCAAGACCGACAGAACTTCTCAATCGAAGTGCCGATACCGGGCCACCAATACCAACGGCGGACGTAGTCGCTCGTGCGCCGATAACCCAGATGGCCCAAGGCGTCGTGCGCGTGGGTCGTGATGACCTCCGTCACTAGCCTCCGGCCATGGTAGGCCTTCGGTACGCAGAGCACCCACTGCGAATCGCGAGTGATGTGCCATACGAGGTCCGACTCGACCTTAAACCGAGCGTGGGCAGAGGGGGCCGCGATAATCTTCGTAAAGAAGGAGTCGGTGGTGTATGCCGCCTTTAGCAGAGCCGGGACATCCATGGCCGCGGCGACAATGGAGTCCAGTGGGTGGCCACGGCCGGTGGAGTCCACCGCCATGGGATCCCCGTCCGGGTCGACGTCGTCGGACGCGGTTGCGACTGGTTGGTGCTGGGCGATACGCGCAGCCTGGAGTTCGCGGTCCTCGCGCGTGTCTTCGACACGCGTCGCCCGTAGCTCCAATACTCGGTCTCGATCCAGCGTGTCTCCGTCGGGATCGAGACGCGCGTCAGCCGATACGAGGTCGTACGGTGCGTGCGGCGTGTTTTCCTCCTCGCTGGTGTAATAGCGCGATAGCGCGTCAGCAACGCGGTTGGAGACGCCCTCGACCCAGAGGATGTCGTAGTCGAAGCGGCTGATGTACTCCATCCAGCGTTGTAGTCGAGGAATCAGTTTCCGCTTCTCTTTCAAGAAGCGGAGGGCCTTGTGGTCGGTCACGATCGTGAACCGACGCCCCAGTAACTTGTCCTCCCATTTCAACAATGACTCGACGACTGCCAGAGCCTCCTGTTCGAAAGTGAAGTATGAGTACTGGGCACTCGTGAACTTCTTGGACATAAAGCCTGCCGGACGACAGGCTTCCCAAGACGGACCCTGACCATACATAGCACCGACACCCGAATGCGAGGCATCCGTCACGAGCCAGATGGGGTCGCGATGGGTGGGGTCGATGGGGCGCAAGATCGGCGATTTGCATGCGAGAATCTTGATTTGGTCGAAGCACTTCTGGTGCAGGGGTCGCCAGAAGAACGTCTGCCCGTTGCGCATGATAGACGACAACGGGCCGGTGTACACAGATACGTCGGGCATAAAATGCGCGAGGTACTGTACGAGGCCAAGAAAGCGTTGCACATCGTGCCACGTCTTCGGCACCGGCCAGTCGCGCACGCGAACCATCTTGTCGGAGTCGGCATGGAGGCCCCGGTCATCAATAAGGTGGCCGAGGCAGTCCATCGAAGGTGACAATAAGTCGACCTTCTTGGGGCTGAGGAACAACCGCTGCTCACGCAGCTTGTCGAACACCCAGCGTACACTGGCGATGTGGTCCCGGAGGGAGTCCGTAAAGATGAAGATATCATCGAGGTAGACGTGGATGGTGCGACCAATCCGCTCGCGGAAAATGTGGGTCATCAGTCGTTGGAACGTCGAGGGTGCATTGCAGTCGCCCTGTTGCATGACGTGACTGATCAACGTCCCGAAGATGGAAGCGAAAGCGGTTTTGTGGACATCCTCGTCGACAATACGAGTCTGCTCGTATGCGTCAGACATATCGAGCTTGGAGCGAAATCGCGCACGCGCAACGTCGTTCCGGATCTGATCCTGATCGGGAAATGGGGTGACGTCGCGGACCGTATTCTCGTTTCGTTGCCGCAGATCGACGACGGTACGCAGCCGCCCGTCCTTCTTGTATACACAAAGAAGCGGGGCAGCCTGGTCAGCTGGGCGGGATTCCCACCAGCCAGCGGCAGTATATCGTTGGATTTTGTCGCTGAGCTGCGTGCGCAGCGATTCGGGGCAGCGGGAAAGGTGGTAATGGTATCGTTTGAGCGGGTCGATGAGGGGAATGGTATGGTTGATGTCGCGCAGTGGCGGCAAACCAGGCGGAACAGGTTGGAACAAATCGGAGTACTCTCGTACGAGAGTCATACGGAGAGTGTCGAAGTCGTCGCCATCGTCTCCGATGGCGGTGGGTAACGCCAGCTCAGTTGGAGCGGCCTGGGTACTAGTAGGTGGAACAGGAGTAATGGACACGACGGCGAGAGACTCGGCATCGGCGTCTGCACGAGCCGCTGCTAGAGACAACAGCGGCGGTGGCCCGGGGTGGGCTGGGAGTCAGGGGCCCGTAGCAAGTGGCGATGGCGTGGGTGGGGCGCTGCTCGCCGGAGGGCGCTCGCGAGCGCGCGCACCCGCCCCACGTTTGCGTAGGACGTCGGACACCTGGACTCGGGAGAGTGCAGGGTAGGTGTGTCCGTCGATGTGGACACAGTTGTTCCGGAAATCCAGGATCACTCCAAAACGCCGCAGAAACGGTGTGCCTAGCACAGCGTCGTAGCGGTCGAGGTTGGCGATATCAAAGTAGACTTCCGCACCAAACGCGCCCAGTGTGACTGGGGCCCTGGTGCCGAAATTGATACGGGACCGACTACCTGCGCAGCCTAGCTGCAATACGGCCGGGTTCTCTAACTGAAGGATGTCGCATGTAGACACCTGCGCGAAGTCATTGCTGAGCATGTCGGTGGTACTACCAGCGTCGCATAGCGTCAATGCCCCTAGTCCGTTAACGACAAGTAAGAGCACAATGCATTCCTGTTCGCTCTCAGCGAGCAAAGGACGACGTCCTGCGCGCGCACGCGTCACCAAGGGCTCCGTGCCTTTCGACACGGTCATCGCGGCGAATCGAATCGTGTTGCGACACACGCGATCGTATGCGGGAGGATCAACGCCAGAGTCCGCAGGCAGGTCACGGCCTTCAACCACACGGAGTAGCAGATCGTTGGCGTCGGGGAGCGAGATCACCCTATGGGGTTCATCTGGCGCCTCGTCGTCAACTGATAGCGGGTCCGTCTCCGTCAAGACCTGCACTCGTACGCGTGCCCGCTGCTGATCAGCAGCAGACAACCCGTAGAGCCGCGATCCGTTCAGCGCCTCGCCCTCGCGAAATAATGCGATGGCGAGCTCGCGGCGTGTCCATATCAGTGACGCCCGCAGGGCGTCGGCCTGATTGCGTGCCTCGTACAGTTGCCGCAAGACGTGGTTGTTTTGGTGAAGCATCCTGTACAGGACGGTGAGGATGCGAGTAACGTCCTCGTCCAGGCGCTCGGAATCAATGAATTGGGACCAAGCCCAGTCGAGGTCCTCGTCAAGAGGAAGCTCCACTACCGGGCCGCGATAGTCCGCCGGGGGAGCCATGTAACTCCAGCTCTGACGCATGAGCGGCTCCTCAACTGGGGAAGCAGTCGCGGGCCAAACTTCAAGGGCAGGCATGTCACCATACTCGTCAGAGTCGGCCACTTGAGCAGCGGTCGATTCGACGAGGTCTGGGACGTCGTCATCTGAACCGGCGTCCTCAACTCGCGCCGCTAGACGCGTCCGCCATAGAGCTTCAATAGAAGTAATAAATTCCGGGTCACCCTGCACTAACAGGTCGTCGGCGTATTCTACCACTCTCCAAGAGGGGTACGTTGGAGTCGCGCCCGGAGCTGGCTGTATAGGACCCATCCCTTCGACGGCAAGGTGCGCGGACGCAACCTCAGGAGCCGGGGTGATCGTACCATCAGCCGCAGGCGTGGCCTCAGCGTCGTCGAGTGTGGTGACGCGCATGGACCCGAACCAAGCGTCGTCGCCGTGGTCCGAGAATGCGGCGTCAACATCCTCGTGGGGATCATACTGAGATCCCTCGACATCATAGAACTCATCCTCTGATTCGTAAAGAATCTCGGGGTCGAGGTCTACCGGTGCATCCGAAAGATCCGCCGGTGGGGACGCCACCGGCACAGTCGATTCAGGTAGCGGTTCGTCCGCGGGTGGGGCCGGGTCCGTGTCGTCTAGGACACGAATAGCTCGCAGTCGCGGTGTCTGCGCCTTGGGGCAAAGCGCCGCAACGTGGCCATATCCTTTGCAATTGTAGCATTGGACATGAGACGGGGTGGGCAGGCCGGGCGTGCGGGGCGCTGGTGCAGGCGGTCGCGGCGCGAATGTCACGGCCGGTCGAGCATTGGTCGTCTGTGATGGCCCCGCCACCACGGCAGGAGCGGGTGCTGACGCACCCATACTAGCCATCGGTCGAGAGACCGATGCCTGACGACCGTTGGTTCCGAAAGCAGGGCGTCCAGCAAATCTCGACGATCCCGGCCTGGGGTTGCCATCTCCCGATGGCCGAGATACTCTGTCAGACATACGGGGTGATTTCTCAGCCTCGCGTGGCGCAGTCGTCCGATGACTGGCCTTCCAGTCCTCGAGAGCTCTGTTGTTCTCCTCCTGCAGCAATGCGGCGGTGAATAGTTCTCGGGGGGTAGACCGCTCGATTGACACGTTGCGGTGCCGAAGCATCGGCGCGCACAACTCCTCGGGGAGGGCGTCAAGGAACCGAATCTTGAACGAGTAGTCGTCCGGGGGCTCCGGCATCTTGCGAGTGAGCGTCACGAAGGCGTCCCACAGGCCACTGACACCCGTCTCCCGACGGTAGCGCAAACGTTGGAACTGTTCGGCCGCAGTGCGAGCAGTCGAGCGGTGAATAAAGCGCTGGTACATCGCGCAGACACCTTGCTCGAAAGTCCAGTGGCGTCCAACACCATTGAAGCTGTCGATGGAGTCGTCATACCAGCGACGGGCCTCTTTTACGAGGTGCTGGCCTAGTAACTGGACTCGGTCAGGGTCCAGGTCAGACCCAACTATACGTCCGAGAGCGAGCCATCGAAGGAAGGACTTGAGCCACGTCATGAAGGCGTCGGCGTCATCTTCCCCGCCATACTTCTCGGGCGGCGGGATGTTCTTCAAGTTCTTGATGGGCTGCGAGGTGGGCGCATCGTATGATACGCGTTCACGGATCGCTGCACGGATCAGCTCAAGTTGCTTGCGCTGATAGTCGCCGTTGGGCAGCCCGAGATGCACAGCGTCATCGGGGTCCACAATGTCGTGCAGGTAGGATGGTCCGCGCACAGCACCATTCGTCGGCGAGCGGTAGCGGTCGCCCGTAGCACCCGGATACGCGTCCAGTAGAGGGACGCGGATGTACGGTGATGCGCGCTGCACATCGTCACGTACCATGCCGCCTGTCGACACTTGCTTGTCGCTCTCTCGAGCAGAGTGCTCATGCGGGTGAGCTTCCGCGTTCTCACGAACGGGATGGGTGGGAGGGGTAGTAGTCGGTGGCGCAGTATGGTGGGACTTACCAATCGGCTCCCGGGCCTCGTACCGCCCCGTAGGGTCCTCGATGGTACGCCATATCTGCTCCGCGCGTATTTTGCGGGTCTCCACCCCTTTTTCGTAGTGCTCCTGCGCGAGTAGATAGCCTTGTTGACCAAGCCTCTCCTTGTACGCGGCGGAGCTCTCCTCGGGACTGCGCGGTCGGAAGATCGCGTATTTGGGGTCGGTCTGGGGCGCGAGGTCGGCGTAACTGACCACGTCGTGAGGTGCCACCTCCGTCTTCAGCTTGTCCGATGGGGCGGCGGGCGGGGTCGCAATTTCCCCACCTTCGTCTCCCGACGATGGTTTCGGTGCCACTGTAGCCAGCACCTCGCGGGCCTCAGCTATTCCGTGCGCAAACACGAGACGGCCAGCTCGGGCTTGTTGCCGAATCGTCTCGATCCGGCGTAAGATGTGCTCCTGTTGTTGAGCGATATTCTGCTGCCATTCCAGCGCGAGCTGGAGCTCGTTATCGAGCGCATCATATCTTATATGGGTGTCGTCGGCGAACACCGCTAGCGTGTCGGTTGGCTTCTCCACCTTCGAGACCTCTGATATAATCGGAGGCATGTCGCGCGGCGGCGGGCCCGAAGGAGGCCCCACCTCCGGGTGAGGGGGTGGGTCGCTCTCAGTGAGCGGTGGTAACGGGCTGGAGGCAGCCCGATCTTCGGTCGTCGCTCTGACGTCGGGGGGAGGACCAGTATCGGGAGGGGTATCCGCCGTCGGAGGGCTCTGCCCATCCGGCTGCTTATTGTTCTTGTTATTCTTCTTCGACATGGTCGCCTAAGTATGACCGTGTGGGAACGTAAAAAAGTGAAAGGTCGCCTAGGGGAGCGCCGAGTCTAGGGGGTCTTTGAGGCCGCCTGAGGTACGTTGAACCAAGTTATACTTGAGACGTAGCGTAGGCGAAAATACAAAGATGCCCGAGCGCGTCCTCGAGCGCCCGGGGGTGTAGCTAAGCGCCACACAACTGTATAGTACCAACAGGCGCCGGTTAGGCGCCGATCCGTTAACTCGGGCCCTTACAGCCAGCAAAAACGGTGCGCATTTCGCACAAGTACGCTAGCACTCACTGACATCCGAGGCAAGTCTCCTGCCGAGAAGCCGGCCAAGGTCCCTAAGCAGAAGTCTGCGAAACCGCCGGCGATGACTGGGCGGGAGGTATGGCCGTCACTGCCGGACCGTATGGACCTTAAGTGCGTCTTCGGCCTCGTCTCTGTCGGATTGTGCAGCTGATAGATGCATTCACACAGGGACAAGTGCGGGCGCGCATACGCAGAGGAGCACGGCATGGAGTCGCGCAACGAGTTTGAGCTGTGGTATAAAGAAAAGTCACACTATTACAAAAAGGTGCGTTATCACCATGCTCGGATCTCTCCAGTTGATACTAATGTCATTACAGAAGCTCTCTGTCCTCGATCCCGCGGCAGCGTCCGTCAAGCTGGCCACAACAGAGCCTGCCAAGTCCGGGATGAGCTCGGCGGAGCAAGCGTCTGTCGAGCAGTGAGGTGGACGCGCGGGC
>MNAD01000137.1:0-28568 GCA_001895945.1 Trametes pubescens
GGGGGGCCGGAAGGGAGGGTATATGATGAATAAGGGAAATGGGATACGGGACGGGCCGTGGGCGTGGCTGGGGCGAGGATATGCATGGTGGGGGATGGGAAGAATTCGAAGGGCCTTTGTGGGGATGGGTCCATGTCAATCTCCCCTCGCGTCTCGTGTCGCCGCAGCCGTCCAATCCGATCCCGTCCCCTGCACGTCCCAATCCGGGAGGGAGCCCATACTCGGGCGATTCGCAGCCACCTTCCCTGCCGCTTCACGTCCCCCGCGCACCCCCGGGCTCTCCATGCCAATTGGGGCACATCCCCGTCACAGTCTCAAACACCCTGCCTCGCAATATTCAATGGCATACCCCGCACACTAGCTGCTGCTTCCGCCCTGTTTGAACAACCTTGATTTGATGCCCGTCCTCCACTATCACCACAAGACACACCTAATCTGCTTAAGCCACACCCCCCCGGTGATGGCCACTTGTCACTTTGAGCGCCGCGCATTTGCCAACAGAGTCGCTGCAAGCACGCACATTCGCCCCATCTGACACGCATCTGAGTCCACCCCGCCCGGCCCTCTCGCACACGGTGTCACACAACTCCCTCCCATTCATCCGCTCCCACCGACTCTCCAACTGCCGGGGCTCCTTCTATTTCCCTTCCACTCGATCTCAGCAGTACAGCCACTTTCGGAACAATTTCCCCCGACCGCCAGAGCTAGGCCTTCTGCCTCTTCCGTCAGACACGTGACAGCCTAGCCTGCCTTGCCAAGCTCCGCGAACCCGCCAGCCTTTCGAATCGCCCGCTTCAGCTCGCCCGCCGTCCGTTGGTCCACGTTCAGCTTCCGGTCCCGCGCCATCGCCTCCACGTCCTCGCCGTGCTTGTGAACCAGCCGCTGCAGCGTCGTCTGCTCGCCGCTCGATGTGTGCCGCGCCACAGGGCCCCCACGCGTCTCCGACAGCTGCTCCAGCTCTGTGTACGCAATGTCAGCGCGATGCCCCGCCCATCTGAACCTAGCGCGAAGCTTGCCGTGGACAGAAGGGGAGAGAAGCATCCGATGGCGGTGATGCTATCACCCTCCTTCGGCCACAACAGAAACAATAGTAGCACGAACCTTGCACCACACGCGTGCCCGCTGATTCCGGAGCCCGCTTCCGAGGGTCAGAACCCAGCCCAACCCACCCCGCGAGCTGATCGTTCGCGCTGGGATCGGGGATCCCTTCCAGCTCCTCCTCCATCGCCTCCGCCTCTTCCTCCGCTTCGTCGTCGTCGTCGCCGAGCACTATGTCTACGATGTTGCCATCCGCGTCGCGGATGATTTTCCCATACCCCTTCGGCAACCCACTTCCTCCCGAGGGCTTCGAAGTGGACGCAGCGGCGGAGGTGGACGCTTCTGGCTGCGTTTCGGCGAGTTCCTCGTCGGCGTGGTCAGGGTGCGAGACGAGCGGCTTCTCCGTGCCGCCGGACGCGATGGGGGTCAGGGTCGACACGAGCCCGAGAGCTTCATAGCTATGCAGGTGTTGCGGGGGTGGCGTGCCGCAGGCGTGCGTGAGCTCTTGTTTCCGTAACGACGTGCGCACGCGAGCTGCGACGATCACATATGCACGTACTTTTGTCTAACCGTCTTGCGCGGATCCCAGGCTTCCTGCAGGACCTGAGGGCCCCGTATGGCTAAATTCAGGAGGGAACGCTTAGCCCATGCGGTCTGCAACTGGCACTAAGGAACGCAGCACTAGAGGAAATTACCAACGTGGTTGCTTCTTCAGAATTTTTTTAGCCCGGCGTGAATGGTGCACAGGCTTGTGGGATCCAGAGCGTAACTTGCGCCTTTGACGGGGGTTCGCCATGGCAGATTTTCAGGGCTAGACTGCGAGAACGCCGGAGGACCGGAGCGAAGGCAGCAGTGCGGGTGATAAGGACAGAGGCAGCAGGCTGCGTGAGAGGGACAGGGAGGTCGGCGCCGAGGAGCGTGGACGGTGCAGAGGAGCCGTGCAGGGGAGAGCGCAGGGAGGAAGACCGTGCGGAGGAGCTGGTGAGAGCGGAAAATGCAAAGCAGCCGGCAACTTGGGATGAAGCCGGCGTCGGGATTGGCCCGGGTAATCCCGCGAGCTCGCACGCCCGCCAGCCGGGCCAGCGTCCGCACCGCCTGCGTGCTCTTCAGCAAAACCATCGTCCTCCTCGACGTCCCGCACGCCCCCCTCGCTGTCTATCCGCTCGCATCTTGCCATGTCCCGTGTGCTCTTCCACGCCGTCCCCCCTCAGGCCCAGGCCCAGCGTGTACGTTACGGCATCCCCTAGTCGCTCGCACTGCGCCTTATGTGTTCCTTCTGCAGTTCGTGCGCACCTGGAGCACCAGCCTCGGTCTCTGGGGAGCTGGTGCGGGCGTTACTGCGCTCTACGTGCGTCCCAGTCCAATCCTCCGGTCAACCTCCTATCTCACCGCACGTCTTGGCCATGTTTTAGCTTCTGTCTGTCACGCCCCTGGTCAAGCGGGAATTCCTGACCAAGGTGCCCGTGGTACGTCCCATGCTCCCGCCACCAGGGTCGATTGCGCGCTCCCGATGCTGATCATATCGCCCGTCGATTTTCCGTGCAGTTGGGTAGCTACTTCGAGGACAAGATCCCCCAGTCAGACAAGCCCTTCTAGACACGTACAATACTGTCCTTCGTCTTCGCGGATAATGAGAGAATATTCGATGTTCGCAGCGATATCGCAGGGCACAAATAGACTATGACGGGAACGTGGCATGGACGGCGCCGCGCGCCCCTGGTTCGTGCTTCCCCGCCCACGCAATCAGACAGCCCCCTGCCTCCCGCAGATGCTGCGTGCCGCGCAGACGTCGGTGTCGGGTCGAGAGCGCACCGCGCGCCCGCTTTCCGCAGGCGAAACGCAGATGCGGGACGACAGCCGTGCGCGCGCCATCACGATCATCAACGCTGTCAGAGCTTGGAAGGTGTCCGCGCGGTAGGCGCGAGCCCGCCGCTAGTCAGGTCGATGCCCAGCTTGGACTCGAGCTTCGCGAGCGCCCCGAGCGCGCCGCCAATGGGCACCTCTGCGGAGCAGCCGTGAGCGCGCGAACGTGGTTTGTGCGCCGAAGCACCTGGTGATGTGACGGCGAGAAGAGGGGTGGGCGAAGGGGACACGTACGAATGGTCTCCATCCCGAGCGTCTGCGCGGCTTTGAGGTTCCTGCGTGGCCGTACGTCAACATGTCAGGCCGCGGTATAGAAGATCGGCGGGGGTGAGTAGTTCGCCTCGCGAGCCTTACATTCCAAGGTCGTCGAGGAAGACGGCCTCGCTGGGCGCGATGCCGCTACGAGCGCATGCCAGAAGGTATATCCCGGGTTCGGGTTTCCTGCTCGAGGGAGGCGGCCGAGCATGGTCAGCGAGAAGCGCAATGTGCGGAGGGCGCGAGCAGGCGCACCGCATTCCCAGCGTGCTCGAGTCACAGAAGTCGTCAAACAGCGCACGCAGCCGCGGGGGCGTCGCGCCGTCCTGCCAGCCGAGGAACGCGAGCTCGGCCTGCACGTCGAAGGCGGGCTGCGGGGCGTGCGCCGTCGGCGAGGGAGGGCCATCGCCGATGATGTCGGCGTCGCTCTTCGAGAAGTTGTTCGTGAGCGCGATAACCCGCCACTTGCCCGCGGCTGCATCGGGGGCCCGACGACGGTGAGTTCGCGCAGCATGCAGCGGTGACGGTGAAGGGAGGTACCTCGTATGCGCCGGATCGCCTCCACGACACGTTCATCGAACTCGCCGCTCTCCCGCATCATGCGCCCGAACAGCTGACGGTTCCTTTCAGCCGCCGTGAAGTGCCGTCGGAGAGCGCCGCACGCCGCTCACCTCACGTCCGTCGATGTGCAACGTATCTGCAGGGAGCTTCGGGCATGCTGGCAGAACGTAAATTTTACATGGTTACGGGGCTGGGTACGGGGTGTGGGGCTTGCCTATTCCTTTGCGCTGGCAGTATCGGGCATACGCCGGGTTGTTGACCTCGGTGTCGGAGAGCTCCCGGCCAAACTGCTCGTAAAATGGGAAGAGCGATATCTCCCCCCGCTCGAATTTCTGCCACGCCCCGCTTGATCCGCGAACGGTTCTGCAGAAGGACGTGCAAACAAGGCATTCCCATTGAGTTCGTGGCACTGGTGGCGAGACCCGACCCGCTCACATCGCGCAGTTGATGTAATTGTTGGGTATCCCGTGTTCCCGCTCGTAGTCCGCAATGGCAATGAGAGGGCTACGGCAGACTACCCCGCCGACCTATTCAACGGCGACTCGCTTCAATAGGCGCGAACCACGCAGACCGATGACGTTCTGCACTCACATCGAATATCACTGCCTTGAGGTGCGGCGAAGGCATGGCTGTCCTCGTTGTCCAACGCTAATCGTGCGAAGAGTGTCGTCGTGACTCCTGTGTGGCTTCTCTGCGCTCAGCAGAAGGTCAAAACGCTATCCGCCCCCGACCGGTGACCCGTGTGAGCGCGCTACAGCAGCGCCTCCGCAAACCGGCTCGGAGTCGGTGTTCAAGAGAGCGTGTAGCGGGCGGCATCATATGATTTCGCGACGGCGCGGTGCTCAGAGATCTATCTCAGATTGGCTTCGAGCGAGCGACCCCGGTCTTGGGGCGACGGGTGTGTGCGCCCTGATCTTCTGGTGGCGAAGTGTTTTGGAATATGTATGCCGCCGAGGCGAATGCTCGCAGCCTGCAGCTGCAGAATGTACGACTCGCAGCGGTGTCTTACCGCTACGGCTATGTTCCGTGGCGATGTGGTCGGCGAATGCGCAGAGGCTTCCCAAACGGGCGCCGATACTTGGCGAGCTGTGCCGCGATGCCGTGTGCGTCATCCTCGGTCCGGGGCGCTGTGGCTGAAGCCCACCTCTGCAAGCATCCCAGGTTCTCCCTCGACGCCGTAACAAATGGGCTGCCCTGTCAGAGCTTTTTGTGCTACCCCGGATCACCATTTAGTGTGCCACGGTAGCTCACGCTAGAAGCAGATTAAAAGAAGCGGGAGCTAGTGTCTGGCAAGCTTTCAATGTACAGATGATCTGCATAGGCGCCCAAGAGCAATGCTCACTGCCTCGGACGACGAGCTCGGAGCTTATGGCGTATCGCTCAGCCAAGTCACCGCGGCGCAGCGGTGCTCGTCGACCTGCCGACATTGCACTCAGCCACACAGCCCTGCGCTCATTGATCTGGACACCTCCTGATCCGCTTTGAAAAGGACTCGGAGCGCCACGCTGACCACTCACTCTCCTCTTGAACCCCGCCCATCATCTTCGCACACCGACTGCGCTAACTCCCCTATCTCCCTTACCCCCACCATGTCTGTCCGCTACGGTGCTCCTCCCCAAAGATACTCTTCGCAGTCCTCGCAATATCGACCGAGCCCGGCTCCGTCACAGCGGCCACCAAGCACTCAATACGGTGTCCCGCATGGCCATTACGGGCAGCCCGCGTATGCCGCACCTGGCGGGCCCCCACCCGGAGCCGATCCCCAGCTATGGCAGTGGTTCTCGGCCGTCGACACAGATCGTTCGGGAGCGATTAGCGTGATGGAGCTGCAGGCTGCGTTGGTGAATGGTGCGTGCAGATCTCCCGTGGGGGGCAAGGCCCGCTGATCTTCGAACGATCGTTGCTGATCGCGTGCGCGGGGTTCCACAGGAAACTGGACGAGTGAGTTTCGTTTCTGCGTTCTTTCGTGGCTCTGCTTCCGGGCGCGAGGCGGCGGCGGTGTATCGTGGATGGGTCCCGCCTCGTGCCCGCGCGAAATGAACGCATAAGGCACTCCGGACTCTGTGATTGACTCCGCGATCTGTAGAGTTCGACCTCGATACGGTCAAGATGCTGATGTCCATCTTCGTGAGTTGCTCGCTCGCTTTCGCTTCGCGGCAGTCGTGCTGAACGTTTCGCTCCTAGGACACCGACCGTAGCGGCACTATTGGCTTCAATGGTGACGTTCTGTCATGCAAATAAACTCACGCGGGACGTGCTGACGCATTCCATTCCCCTCCTCGGTCCACAGAATTTGCTGGCCTCTGGAAGTACATTCAGGACTGGCAGAACGTCTTCAGGCATTTCGACCGAGATCGGTCGGGGTCGATAGACGGGGCCGAGCTCGCCGAAGCGCTGCGCAGCTTTGGCTACAACCTCTCGCCCACCCTCCTGTCACTGCTCGAACAGAAGTATGGTGAGTTGCGATACGCCCGGGTGCGAGGGAATGTGACGGATAGTTGGCTCATTTCCTCGATAGCTTCCGGCCTTTCTGATCGATACGGCCCTGCGCCTGGCATCACATTCGACCGCTTCGTTCGTGCATGCGTTGTTGTGAAAACACTCACAGAAGCGTTCCAGCGGTACGCCCTCAGCTCGGCTACGCTTCCGAATTGAACTGACTAGCGCCGTGTTCCCAGGGTCGACACGGATCGTGATGGCTGGGTGCAGATGAACTATGAGCAGTTCATGAAGGTACGGCCGGTGGTATGTCCCGCCTTTCATGGCTAACGACGTCCTGCACTACAGATCATTCTCAGCGCCCCTTGATTGCATCCCCCCACCCCACGCTGCACGCGTCTTCTCGCCGCCACGACTGTCACGAACCTATATTAAGAGCTGCTGCTGCGGGTAGTTTGCTGTACGCTAATGCTGACGTTGGACGCAGTTAAGCGAGAGTGTGATTGTATGTTCGTATGTATGTTGACAGTTGATTCGTCCCGACGTTCTGTAATATACTCCGAGGGCTACACATATCTCCCACACGACGGCGCACTAGCCGCGACATGCGCGGTCGAAGGCTGGACGCGGGAATACACTCCGATTGAGTTCGAGAAGACGTTTGGGTTCTGCATCACGGCCTTCCTACTGGGCGCCGTGGTCGGAGTTCTGTTCGACGCGATGGTTCCCACATTTGCTGGCAGATGCACCCGAGGCTTTTGGGGCTGCCTGCGCACGCGTGTTCCCTGAGAGACTGCTTGTACGAAACCGTCTGCACGAGAGAGTTCGCTGCCCAGGACGCCTGACCCTCCCCGTCGGTGAGCATACTCCCGCGTTTTCACGTGTCCGCGTGCGGGGAGCGCGTTCCTCACTGCCGTCACAGCGCCGCTTAGCCATATAGAGAAGAAAATCGCGGGGTGAGTGCCTCGGCCGCGACGTCGTCGTCTGGGGTCGCTGATTTCGTCGACCCCGGGCCCGGGACAGACTGTTCAACCTGCGGCGGAGTTGACGCACTTAGATAACCGGACGGCGGAAACACCCAGGTGCGCTCCTAGCTTGCCGGGCCCCTACGTCCGGCCACCCCTGACGACTCCTGCCAGTCACCCTTCCCCCATCTCGCACCTCTCCACCTCCAACCACGTAGACGTCTCAGAAATGGCCGCATCCCGCTTCGCCCACCTCCCTGTGCCCCAGAACCCCGCTGCGGACTACAAGAAACAATGCATAGAAGTGCCCGGCACGAAGCGCCCGGGACAGACTGGTATGACGCCAATTCATGCCCGTACATCCCCGGGGCCTCTCGCTCATGTACTGCCACCTTCCCTGCAGCCCACTATCGCGGCTGTGCGTCGCTTCGTCACCACTGCTGTGCAGAGTGCACTTCGGGATAGTACTGACGCGCTGATGTTCGGTTCCTGCAGCTGCGTACCCGTACGTGACGATCGACGCGCCGGACGCTTTCACGAACCTGCTGCAAATCTTCGATGAGGGTCTGCGTCGCTCGAAGGGCGGACGCTTCCTTGGGCAGCGCCCCATCATCTCCAAGCAGCCCCTGAAGTACGCGGACTACCACGTGTGGCAGTCGTGGCCGGAGGTGGACGTGCGCAGGCGCGCGGTCGGGAGTGCTCTCCACAAGCTGTTCGAGACGGGTACACTGGGTGGAGGGGACTTGCCTACCGTCGGAATTTGGAGCAAGAACTGCCCCAGTACGTCTCTGTCTCGTTATGCACGGCGCAGACAGCGAACCGATGCCTTGGCCCGTAATAGACTGGCAAGTCATCGACCTCGCGCTGCAAGCGTATGGCAAAGTCGGCGTCAGCTTGTACGACACGCTGGGCAAGGACTCCGCAGGTGCGTAGTGCATTTCCTCATACCCGGTATTTGTTTCTCAACATACACTCTTGTGTGCCTACAGAGTTTATGTGAGTTGTATCAGGCCTACCCCTTTCATGATTATGAAAGTGCTCACGTCTTGTCAGTGTCAACCATGCCGAGCTGACCGTGATCTTCGCGACGCCCGAGCACATCTCCTCTCTCCTGAAACTGGCACCCTTGACCCCTGTGCTCAAGATGATCGTTTCTATGGAGCCGCTCTCCCCTGACACCAAAAGCGCGCTTTCCGCCTGGGGCGAGACCGTCAATGTGCAGATCAAGGACATTGCAGAGCGTACGTTTCAACCATTGATGCAATTTGGGCTCCGTACTGACTGGACGAGCGAATACATACAGTGGAGGAATTCGGCCGTGCCAACCTCATTGAGGTCATTCCCGCAGTAGCCGACCAGATTGCGACAATCTGCTACACTTCGGTAAGCGGCATGTCAGAGCGCATGGTGGAATGTACACTGATTCATGGCTGTAGGGCACGACCGGACAACCGAAAGGTGTCGTGATCACCCACGGAAGCATGGCCCAGGCTGTCTACGGCTACCTGCACCAGTTCGAGATGACCAACGACATGTCAATGATGTCTTTTTTGCCCCTTGCGCACATTTACGAGGTTTGTCAATCGTCAAGTTAACCATCGACTTTTCTGACACACTAGTGGCACAACAGCGGGTGATGGAGCTGGTCAGTGTTGCCGTCGGCGGTCAGATCGGTTATACTACCGGCGACCCCTTACTTCTCCTGGACGACCTCAAAGTGCTTCAGCCGCACTTCATGCCGTCTGTGCCGCGCGTTCTGAATAGGCTCTACCAATCTGCTATGTCAGCTGGTGCCGCGCCCGGAATCAAGGGTGCCCTGTTTAGAAAAGCTGTCGCGACCAAGTTGCACAACATGCGCGCCAATGGCCAGTTCACCCATGCTCTGTATGATCGCTTGGTGTTCAAGAAGGTAACGCTTCTTTGGCTTGCATGGACGGGTCACCGGATGCTGAACGTTGCCGGTTATGACAGCTCCACAACGTCCTTGGTGGAAGGATACGGATGATCACTAGCGGTTCAGCACCCATCAGTGCCAACGTCATGGACTTCCTCAAGATCGGGCTTCTGTGCACCGTAATTGAAGGTTCGCAGCTTGATCTCTCTGACAGGCTCCTGCGCTAACTTGAGGTCTGCAGGGTGAATTGCTTCCGAAAATACAGTCCTCCCGTCCGGTCACTGATGAACTTCGCTTCAGTTATGGCATGACCGAAAACTGCGGCAGTTTCGTTCGCGCGTGGACAGATGACCCGACGTCCAGCGGCACTGTCGGCTCCCCTCTCCCGAACGCCGAGCTCAAGCTCGTCGACGTCCCGGAAATGGGCTACTCCGCCGAGGACAAGCCCTTCCCGCGCGGAGAGATCTGCATGCGCGGCGCGCAGCGCTTCACGTGCTACTACAAGGGTTAGTCTGCCCCCCCTCTCCTCGTGCGCCCCGAGCGGCGGCGCGACGCTGACCTCTACCCGACAGATCCGAAAAAGACCGCGGAGACGATTGACGAGGAGGGCTGGCTGCACACCGGCGACGTCGGCCTCCTCGACGACTGTCTTCGCCTGAAGATCGTGGACCGTGTCAAGGTACGCCCGCCCCGTGCGCGTTCGCCCTCTCGGCTTCCCGTCTGACGGTGCCGCTGCTCGCAGAACATCATGAAGCTCGCGCAGGGCGAGTACGTCGCGCTCGAGAACATCGAGAACATCTACAGCGGGCACCCGCTCGTAGCGCAGCTCTACGTACACGGCGACTCGCTGCAGTCGTACCTCATTGCCGTCGTCGTGCCGGACCCTGTCCAGCTCGCGGCGCTCGTGTCCCGCATCCGCAGCAAGGCCGTCTCCCCCACGGACCTCGCCACGCTCGCGGAGGCCGCGAAGGACCCGCAGGTCGTCGCAGCCGTGCTCGCCGAGCTCACGAAGCCGGCGAAGAAGCGCGGGCTCAAGGGGTGCGTGCCTCCCCTCGTTTCCTACCTCGCGCCCCGCCTTCGCAGTGATGCTCACCTGCCGCCCATTTTGCGTGTCCGTTTAGCTTCGAGCAGCTCCGCCGGATCCACCTGACCCTGGAGCCCCTCACGACCGAGAACGGCTGCCTGACGCCGACGTTGAAGATCCGACGGTGCGTGCGCTGTCACTTAGGCATCCATCTCGCGTTTTGTGTGCGTCGGCTCACGTCCGTGCCCTCCCTTCTCCCGTCCGGCCTTACAGGAAGGAGACATACGAGTACTTCAAGGCGCCGCTCGACGGCCTCTACGCGCTCGGCGAGCCGTCCAAGCTCTAGAGACGTCCCCCGGTTCCGGTGCCCGCATATACCATACCTGCTTGCATATATCATACAGATAGACGGACGGCGCTCGCTTCTCGCTCGACCGTGCGTGCGTCCGAGGAGCCGCTGCCCTGTACCGGCTTTTGGGTGCCCGTTGGGAGTACGTGTACCGGAGCGTAGCGCGCGCTGTAATCTATTGGTACGGGACGTCTGGTGTAGTGCATTTTGTTGTTGTTGAGCCCGCCTTGACGGGAATGGAATGGATGGTAGTCTACATGGCGTGATAGGACAGGTTATGGTGCGGCGCGAGGCACGAGGATACAACCGTCCGGTTTAGTACGGAGGTGCGAGGTGCGATGCAAAACAACAGGAATGTGAAAACCGCGAAAGCAGAGGAAAGGTGATGTGTAAGCTGTCTATGTGAAGACCGTGATGGAAGAGCGCTGTGTTCGCAAACCCAATGAGTCTAGTTAGTGCTTCCCGCACCCTGCGGGCGGAGGCTCCGCCGGCGGCCCTCCGCGATGCGCCGCGAGAGCGTGGTGCCGAGGAAGCATATCAGGGTCATCACGAGCACCCAGAGGTACCGGAGCAGCACGAACTCGTACCCGATCGAGAACGCCAAGAGCGAGCTCGCAAATGCGGGGCTGAACGAGCGGGAGAAGCACTGCGTGTGGGACCGGCGTGTCAGCTGCTGGTATACATTGGGGCGCTCGGCGGGTGTCTTGTGTGGAGGGGCTTACCATAGCGAACTGGGCGATGCCGTTAGTGACGCCAAGCGAGGCCGCGTTCGGGGCTGCGTCTTTGACGAGGATCATGCTCACGCTGGGGGATGGATCAATTTTTGGGGGCGCGGTAAAGTACGCGGGTGCACGTACGAGAACGCGAGGGCGGCGCACCGCGAGATGCACAAGATGATCCCAATGCCCAGCCAGACGAGTGCCTTCGCCGTCGAGCCGAGTTCGCCCGTGGCGAGGTCGAGCGCGCCCCAGCGCGCGATGAGGTTGAGCCCGGGGAGGAGGACGAAGCAGAAGGGCCAGAGGCCCATGCAGAAGTTGTACGTGCGCGCGTGGTCGAAGCGCCGCAGGAGCACGGGCATGCAGAGCAGCTGGAGCGCGATGGAGATGCAGCCCGAGATAGAGAGCGCGTAGCCGATCTGGGTCGCCTGTGGACGGGGTCAGTATGCGCATGCGCGAGGCAGAGAGGGATGAGGGTGGGTACGTTGAATGCGAGGCCTCCTTGCTGGAGGGATGTGTAGCAGAATAATACTGGAGCGTGATGTCAGAGACGTTTCGATGGGAGAGGGATGTCCATACGTACCAAATGTGACGTCGAACCCGGTAGCACTGTTGGAGGGGGGGAGTGGTGAGTACTGAAGACTATATTAGGCGAAGCTGAAGAGCTCACATGAATGAAAGACCGGCCCCACTGAGGCAGAGTGCACGGACGACAGGAATGGAAAGCAGTTGTGATACAGATGCTGGTTCAGGCTGTTTCTCGAAGGAGCCCTCGCGACGTTCCGACATCTGGATGTCTTCTTTGCGGTCTCGTTGAAGGTTAGGATGTGTCTGCACAGCACATAAGCACTCGAGCGACGGCAAAGCAAGCTGTATGCGTACCTCGCCCAGATAGAAATACCCGTAACCGCACCCCGCAAACGCAATCATGGCCGCCGCAAAGCACGGTAAGAAATATGGGAATTTGTGGAAGAAGGGTGTGTCGAACCACCACGGGAACTTCGTCGCCGGGTTAGACAACAGCCCACCCATTAGCGGACTGAAGCGGATGTTAGTCGCTACACCTCCCAAAAATATACAAGAGACTTACCCTATAATACTTCCGAGGGGCCAGCAAAGCCCGTACAGAGGGAAGGCGATGGCTTGGTTGGTGGAGTCGGTGATTTCTCCCAGAACGGAATGAATGACCGCAACGTTGCCGGAGAACAAGCCGCCTAGCGGGGCCGATCAGTCCCGTTGCCGCGAATGTATAAACTCAGAGCACATACTAAGGCAGCGTGCCATAATGAGGCCACTTAGCGTGGTAGAGATCCCGAACAGCATCGTAGATAGCCCGATGCCGAAGATCCCAAAGAGCACGATGGGCCGACGACCAATCACATCTTCGGTACACCGTAAATATTGTAAACAATAAATTGACGAAACGACGCACCTGATAGCCGTGCCCACTGGTATATTGATATCACCTGGGCGATGGCAAAGCTGCTTTCCTACGAATATGAACCGACAAAACAGCGTCAATCCTAAACACCTTCCGATTTGGGCGAATGTATGGGACGCGACGCACCACTATGCCGCTGTAGAAGCCGATCTTGGAGTGGTCGTCGGTGACATGAATATGCTCCATCATCTCATTCACATAGGGGAATATCTGGGTGAACGTAATGGGATCGACGAGCCTTACGGCGCACAGCGTCGCGAGCTTTCCAGTGGGGATCGGCGTGACCTTATCGGGCCTGGCCAATTTTTGGTTCTCGAGGGCGCTGTCGTCTCCGAGAGGGTCATAGTCGTCGAGGAAACGCTGCTGCTCCTCAGACGGGGACGCGGTGCTCGGCGAGGCATGGCAGTCGAGGACCATGGCGCCTCGTCACTGTGGGGAAGCAGGACAAGAGGGGAGGGACCATGGCTCCCAGGGGAAGAGGTTATAAAAGAAACTGGAGACTTCTATGACTCTGATCCAAAGTCCTGGATTGACAAATCGTTTACGTCTGCCGCCCAATGCGCCCCGTGCCGAAACACCACTGACCTCAGGCCGCTCTGATTCTGGGCGTGTT
This sequence comes from Trametes pubescens, assembly GCA_001895945.1. Taxonomy (NCBI): domain Eukaryota; kingdom Fungi; phylum Basidiomycota; class Agaricomycetes; order Polyporales; family Polyporaceae; genus Trametes; species Trametes pubescens. The sequence goes on from MNAD01000137.1 coordinate 13,159, forward strand.
CCACCCGCTTCCGGCCCATATCCCGCCACCGACCGCCAGGGCGGGCAGTAGCCTCACCACGACCGGCACGAGGCACGTCGACTGCCCCGCTTCGCGCCGACGATCCCTGGGAGGATTCGCCGAGGAGGAGCACAGCGGGTGACAGACCAGATTAGCACCGGGACTCCAGACCGGATGCGCCTTTTCTGCGAACCACGGTACGCCCGGCCCGTCTTCCCCCGCACTATCCAAACACAGCCAAATAGGAGGGTGGCACCGGCACTGGAGGATCCCATCAGAGAGGGGATCAGGCCCGCGCGCATCTTGGCTACCGACCCCCACCTCCTCAAAACGTAAAAACATATCTCCGTTCTGCACATACCCCTCTCACGATGAGCTTCTCCTCCAACGATAACCTCGTCCTCGTCGCGCCACGCCCAGTGCGTCTGGCCTCCGGCGCCGCTCCTTTCCCCTTTCACTCTCCTGTCGCCCACCGTCCCCGCTCGCGCGCCGCCATCTTGTCTGCCGCGACGGACGCTTTCGATCGCCTCATGCTCGCCGAAGACTCTGGAGATCACCACGAGCACAGAGCGCCAGAGCTTTCCGAGAAAGACAGCCTATCTCCCCGCACATCTCCTCGGTATGTATCCCGATCTGCCCTTCGCTGACTCTCAATATCCGATAAGATCGCATAGACCCTCTCGGAGTTCATGTGTGCAGTGTCAATGCCTCTTCATCCAGTCTTCTACGACAGAGTTTCTGACTATGCTTTCCATAGGTCCATGCCGTCCGAAGCCCTAGAAGAGTTTCTCTCCATCTTACAGCACCCTTCTACCTTCCGCTTCCAACCTACGTCCCCGGTCATAAGGCCTACCACTGCCTCACACTTCTTCACATACCGTCGCCAGACGCCTTGCAGCTTAAGCCCTTCCTTGCCCTCTGATGGGCTTGGGCTGACTATCGCCGGTCATGCTGATGACAAGAGCAGCGAGGCCGGACCCTACTCTTTCAGGGTCCTGGGTGGCGCTCTAGGTATGCGCGTTCCACAACAGCACATTAAGGCCGTTTGATCCTTATGTACACCCTCAGGGTCTCCCATCTCTCGGATGCAGACACGTAACCCGTTCCCACGGCACCATGCCTACGAGAACGGTGTAGTTGGGCTCCTCCGCCCTCCGTCGGTGCTGTCTCCGTCGCCGAGCTCGATGCTCCCGCCTGCAGCCATTCCCTTGCCCTCTCCGACGCCGGACGAGATGGAATCAGAGATCGTCTCTTAGATGTGCAGTGTCATCTTCGACATCCCCATCTGCGACACAAATAGCGCCGCTACTTCTGACTGTTATCGTTGCTCGTGTTACCCCCCTCGCAGCTTCGGTAGATGATATCCCATCCATCCCGCATCTCACCCTTATTATATTATCTATTGACCTATTTTACGACATAGCACATGCGAGGTCACGATATCCTGTACCGACCTCGCTTCATGTATCCTCGACTTGGACCCTCGGCTTTGTTTTGTGTATAGCGCCTTTCCGTAGCTGCTCATAGCGGTACCCGATTTGTAAAGGAACTTAGGAATATGTATGCACCTGTAATGAAAACTTCTGCCTGGGCAGCTATTATTTGCGGCCTACACATCGCCGCGGAAGAGGTGAATGCGACATCCGAACAGTGCTTTCGTACACATGTCGATGAGACCCCACCGTATGAGACTACGAGCTCGAGTACAACCTCGGTGGCTATGCATGCGCGCGCCTTGCCCGGAACGTCGATGCGTCACCGCCGCACGCACAAGTCGCAGCCGAGTTGGTTCGCAAAAGCCGCAATCCTCGACCGGTGAGTTGCACATGATCTTTTCTAAAGAACTTGCGTCCTGATAGTCCCTTGTCACGCTAGCTCTGAGCTGGGCACCCGCCCAAGCCCCGCAGTGGGCTACGCCATCCTAGCGAGCTCGGTCGTCTTCCTGCTCGTCGGGTCGTACGCGGTGTTCTTCAGCGCGTTCTTCCCGGAGACGGGTGTATGGGTATGTTGTCCCTGCGTTCCACTGTCTAAAGTATGTGTCTGAGGAGTGTTTATGGTGATGCGCAGCTGCTGGACGTTCTCGCGAGGGACACCCTCTACAAGTACCTGGCGATCATGCTGATCCCTGCTGGAACGGGCTTCGTGATCGCCAATTGGGTGGGGTGGCAGTACTACCGAAATTCATGAACCTTGCGGGTTGATTATGCAGGTTTGAAGACGTAACCCATACTCAGCTCACACCGGGCATTCATGCGAATCGGCGCCGTCAGACAGAGCCTGAAGCTTCGGACATAGGATGATGGCATACACGGCATAAGACATAAGTATGTGCGATACGGGGTACTCAATACAACACGGCCGACAGCAAGCACATCCAGCAGGCGCAGACAAAGCCAAAATAAAACAGACCGAAGTGCAATAAGTTACGCAAAACCGCGGAAAGGTCCTCTTCTCCCACCCACCCCGCACGCTGCCGGATGCCTCACTTCGGGAGCCGCATAACGCCCCGGCCTCAACGTGGCGGGGGCGAATACGCGCGCTCCGTCCGCGCAGGCGTGCGCGCCTTCCGCCTCACCTCCTTCAGCTCGTCCCACAGACTGCTCCTCGGCGCGCCCTCCCCGACCACGCTCGGCGGCGCGCTCTTCGGCGGACGCACGTCCCGCCGCCACGCCGCGATGCCCCCAAACGCAGACGACGACGACGACGGCGCGGGCGCTAGCATCGGCTCGGGGTCCTCGCGGCCGGGGCTGGGCACGCGCGAGGCCGCGGTGCGGCGCGACGAGAGCTTCGGCCGCTCAGGTGAGCGCGCGGCGCGCTCCGGGGAGCCCGAGTGCGGGCGCGGGGGTCTTTCGAGAAGGCTTGCGAGGCCCCGGCGGTTCGCGGTGGGCTTCGCGAACAGAGGTGCAGGTGCAGGCGCGGGCGCTGCGGGTGGTCGTACGTCCGCTTCGTCCTCGGAGGGCGAGGGGGGACGTGTGCGGCGAGGAGTAACGCGCGGCCGCAAGGGTGCAGCTAGCGCTGCCGGACGGAGCGGCTGGTGATGGGGTGCGCGGGGAACAACGGCGGGGGTGAGGTTGAGGTAACGGGCGCGTCTGTGGGACATGCGTGAGCGTCGAGGGATGGGGCGTCTGCCGACTGAATGACTTACGCTATAGCCTTTAGCTCCACCTTCGTCTTGTACGCCTTGTGCCAGTGCGCGAGCGCGCGCGCTAGAGATACGGTTAGCGGTGGGTCAGATGCCGGCGGTCTGCACGCGAAGACGTACTGAGCGTGATGCGGCGGTCCCTATCGCGGGCAGCCTTCGCTTGGAGGGCTCTCGGCATCGCGTCTCTCCACTTCTTCCAGTACTTGGATTTGAGATTCGACGCGTGGAAGCGGACCGCAGGCAGTGACTGTGCCTGGACGTCAGACGCGCGTTCACACACCATTCAGCGAAGAGTACGTACTCGGGACTTGGAGTGCCATATGGCGAATGCGCGGAACAAGAGGTCGCGCTGGCGCTGCTTGTCGAACGCGACCGCCTGCCGGGGAGGGGGATCAGTACGAAAAGCGGCGATCATGTGGGGACGTAACTTACCATGGGCTGCAGACGGATGTCCTGGAAGCGCTCCCGCCACTTGTCCCAGGCTCCGGCGACCACGGTGAGCTTGAACTCGTCTTCTCGTGCCTGCAGGTCCTGGCGCCTGTGGCGCACTTTCCGCGCAGCCGTGAGCCAGCGGTAGAACATTTTGCGCATGGATTCTGTAGGACGAGTCAGACGATTTCCTTGTGGAGGATCAGGGTACGTACCTTCACGCTTGATGTCCTGATAGCTCTCCATGAGGCTGAGCTCATCCACATGCCGCTTGCAAACGGTCTTCCACTTCCCGAAAGCGCGCCTATGATAACACATCCTCAGCTTCACGGCGAGATTAAATGGTATGTGCACTTACGATACGAGCAACTTCTCGTATTTCTGCGTTGTGTCGAGTTCCTTGAACTTCACGTCGGCCACGCGGTTGGTCCAATGTATCAAAGTATCGCTCATGATTCGCTGAACCATATGGTCAATATATGCGTAGATACGTGAGGTCATGCACACTGACCATGGCGATGCGCTGCCGGATGATTTGTTCGGCGAGGGTGACTTCCCGCTGGTGTTTGGCCCGCTCGAGCCATGCTAGAAACGACAGCATCAGCAACCATTTGAGGGTATATGCAGAGGCACCGACCGTAGAAAGATCGCTTCACTATCCGCCGCTGGAACTCCTGCAGTTTCCGCTCACGCTGCTTCTCCGCGACCTTGGCCGTCCACATATGGAGGTATCGGCGCAGAAGCAGGTGCTTCTGCGCTGCCTTGGCCTGTTTGGCCCGACGCAGCTTCGCACGGAGGCGAAGGCGCCAGATGAGGAGCATCTTGTACTGCACCTGTGCGCGATGGTAGTGAACCGCGAATGTGAGGGCATTCTGGTGAGAGGTGTATGCGGCCCGCCACTTCTTGAGTGCGGCAGAACCGAGGATCGACGCGGAACGAGCTGCGAAGAGCTGCGCCAGTTCTGCGTGCATATAGGTAAGCGTTGCGCGAATGGGGATGGAGTGTCAATCGTACCCTCTCGCTCTCTCTGTTCTTCCATTCGATGCTTCAAGATAGTCCAAGCTTGCCTGAGCAGACGAACGTTCCGGACACGCGTGAGGAGTTGGCCGCGCTCATGCGCTTTCCAGACGCGCATGACCGCGCGAACGAGCACTTCGTCTTGTCTTGCGACGTGTTTGACTGCGCGATTTTCCATAGCCTACGCTGCTGTGAGATTGGACATGTAACGCAACGAGATCGCAAGACGCACCCGTATTCGCCGTTGAGCTGCCTTCCATCGCTGGAGGGCGTTTTTAACAACCGAAGCGTCATAGAACTCATCCGCAACCCGGTAATCCTGACTAGAGGGCAGATGTGAGACAATTTTTGCGTCGCAAAACATAGACACGTACGTGTGCTTCGTCCAAACTGCCAAGGCTCCTGTCATGGTACGAAGATCGACTCTTTCCCGCAGAGACCTCTCAGCTGTACGCAGCTCGGCCGTTCGTCGCCAAATATCCCAACATCGCTCCATCGCACGCTCTTCTTTCGCATGGACGAAATGTTCCGCCGCTGCGTCTAGCTGATCCAGCCTGCCAACGCGGGACTTCCAGCGGTCGAAGAAGCGCTTCACCAGCCTTTGCGAGAACTGGTGTTCTGCTAGATGCGATAGGTGCGACTGCCGCCATTTCGCCCAAGCATCCTTCTTGAGCCGCAGTTCGTCGCGATCCCGCACCATCTTCATACGGGCACGCATATCTTCTCGCCAATGCACTTGCTTCTTCTCCTTTGACTTCTGCTTCCACGCATTCAGCGCGCGCTTCAGGCAGCGGCGGTCAGACAGGGCGGCGACGCGCAAATACAATTGGTGTCGTTCCGCCGTGCGTTTGCGCCAGTGTTGCAGCGCACGGCGGGCAATGAGATGGTTGCGCGCCTCTGCGATTTGCTCGCCAGTAGTCTAGAAATATGTATGAGTATCGTCCACAGTCAAGTACTAACTACTTACGATTATCCACTGGGCACCCTGTTTCCAGACGTCCCAACAACGCTCTACGAGTCGGTTCTTCCGGTACTCGTCCGCCGTTTCTTCATCTTGTGCCATCCTGATATTTTTCCAAGCTTCGTCGGCATCGATAGTGCTTCCTCTGCGACTCCGCGGCAATGGTACAGCGGTCGGTTGGGTCACAGGAGGTGGGGGAGTAGGATGTCGGACTTCTCTAGCTTTTTGCAGCAAGGACAACACCTTCTCCTTGGAAGACAAGCCACCATCCCGGACAGCCGCACCATATGATGGCGGGATGCTGGGGGAAGCGTGCGTCGTGGTCTCAGTCGCCGCTGTGGTTTCAGCATCCCACCGAGCGATTGGTCGTGACACGACAGCCTGGCGGGCAATATTCTGATGCAAGGCGGTTCTTGAACCTGGAGCCTGAGAGGGGGTCCCGGTGTCTAGGCCCAGGGAGTTGTTGGATGCGATTGTGGCTGGAGACATGAAGGCGCGTCGGGGTCGTGGGGTATCGTTGTGCGGGTAGGTATCTGTTCGGCGTCTTGAGGGAGGGGGTGGGATACTCTCGTCTTCGGTATGTGTCGTGTCATCAAGGAAGGTCATGGGCGTATAGGTGTCGTCGGTGGGAGTATAGTGAGCCTGCGTGATTGCCCTGGGTTTCGTGGCGGCTTTCGCTGGGGTAGGGGTGGTCCGCGGGACATGGGTTCGCCGCCCGGCTTTCGAGCCTCCTTGAGCTCCTTGCGACGCGTACCCCTGCTGCTCCTTCACCATGTTCCATTTGTCCGCCCAGCTCATCCCCTTCAGCGTCCCGATCTTTAGGAGCTTTCCGTAGTATACGACCTCGTTCTGAGGATCAAGCCCGCGTTCCTGCAGGACGTCGTTGTAAGCTTTGAACACCGTCAAGAAGGTCGAAGCCGAGGCGGGTGCGCGGCTGATGACCTCGTCTATGAAATCGATCTCCTCTGGTCCTAGGCCCACAAGTTCAGGTACAGCGCTGCCCGACGCGCGCGAATCATCAGTGATCTCAGAGAGGAGCACCGAGGCAGGAAGAGCTGGACGCGGAGGAGGAGAAGCGCGTGCAGGGCGAAAGTGAGACATGTACGGCGGGCAGTTGTGCGCGGCTAGAGCGCGAGCATCGTGGAGAAGAGACAAGTCGCTCTTGTGGCAAACGGCGCCCTCGCGTCGAGCGCGTTGCACACGTGACCCTGTTAGACGCCCGGTTCGATGCCAGTGGGCAGTGGCTACATCATCATGTGGAGGACACGCCGTTCAGTCTAAAGCGGAGCAGCTACCAAGGCTAAGATGATATCGACGAAAAAATGAGTAGGGGATGCGCGGTGATCCAAAGTATACATATTTTTATACATTACAGTACAAGGGGGCCGTATAAGTACAAGTCTGTCCGGGGCCTCCAATGCTAAAAGTATACGCGCAATGCCCCTTGGATGTTTGATTCCGCCGGGCAATACGGACACTTCACACGACTGCAGAGGTATCAGTAAGTCAAACCGCGTAGAGCAAGCCGTCACCGTCAACGTACCCTCCCTGCTTGCTCAGCTTCTGCAAGCTTTCCTTGGTGATTACATGACCACACGCCATCATCATCGGAGGGTTTGCCTCCGTCGACTGCTCTTTGGATACAGGGCAGGCGAACACAGAGTGGTATCTGTTCTCTGGGGGCAAGGGTATCTCGATCTGCGAGAGCAGCCGTCAGTCAGCGGGCATATCGTCAGCATGAACCGTCCACATACAGGCAGTTCATCGGATTGACTCCATTCGCTCTTCCGTTCCCGCATGACCTTGCGGCCCTTCTCGATACGAGCCAGCGCGCCTCCTCCCCCGATGTCGCTGATGACACGCAAGGGGGCCTGTCTACCCATACCGATAGCCGCGCAGTACTCGGTCGCAAACAGTGCCTCTAGGTCGAGTTGGATGGAGGGGCTTGCGAAATCTGCGTACGGGGAGTTGAGGAAACGGTCGAGCGGGAGGTATGTCGCGCAGTTCATCAACCGTCCCACTTCGACTGCATGTTGCGCGAAGAAAGGGGGGAAGTTGGCGCGGGCGTAGGCGATGGCTGACGCTACGTCCGGCTGTGGCGCCAGGAGCTGCCTGAGATACTCGAAGCGATGCAGATGGAACCGAAGGGGGGAGCCCCGCAGCTTCAGTTGCTCGCTTGGCCTGATCTCACTTGCCCACCTATGCACTACGCATGAGCGATACGGACGCGATAGGGAGGACGAAATGGACTTACTCCAGAGCGAGACTGACGTCTCCACTTCTCAAGCTTTGCATGACCTGGTTAAGTATCAGGAGCTCATGTCGTGTTAGGCCCGGCACTTCAACATTAGATTCCTGTCGGGCAGGGAAAGAGCAACATGAGCGGACCCTCACGCGTGATACTAGAAAGAGTACTCACGCTCAGGAACGTCTCGGCTATGCCGAACTGCCCGGTACGCATGAAATGGATGGCCATGGTACGCTCTAGCGCAGCTTTGGCCTCCAGAGAAGTAAACAAGGGTTCATATGATGGCAGAGGGTTGGTAAATTTCTGCACAGCTCGTGAGACTCTCATCCTCTTCGCAGGTGCTCTGAGGCAACGCACCTTGTCCAATGCCTTTCCAAACTTCGCGAGCGCATTGTACACCTCCTTCTGTCTGTCATCGATTTCCTTCTTCTTCTCCTCCACCCTCTTCACCAATGTTTCCAGCGTTGCCTGGGAGCCCGTCCCCGACGAGAACCGCTCCTTCGCATTGCGCAGCGATTCTAGGAGTGCGTCGAGCGACTGGTCGATAGACGGCGCCTTTCCCTTCGCCGAAGATGTCCCAGCAGTCAGTTTGTCAAGTTTCGCAAGCTCCTTCAGCGGGGCGTCCATTGTGGCCGGTCGGTCCAGGTGAAAGAGCCCGTGGCCCGCCGAGCTCCTGGCAGTGGAAGCGACATCGCCGAGGCGAGTGCCCCGGAAGGCGCCGCCGGCCCGCCCAGCCGCAAGCAGCCCGATCAATTGCATCGCGCGCTTCCAAGTTTGCGTGCAGCTCTCCTTCGCCCATTACTACGCTCCTCGCCATGCCACACTTCTTCTCTGGGGACGAACTCGGGGCTATAAAGTCTGTGTCATACGCACAGGGCGAGAAAAAGAACGAATGGAAGCCGACTACAACGATACTCGTGCCCGGGAGCACCTCCGGCCGGAGTAAAACTGTCCAAAAGCTCGCAGTGCACTCTGCAGGCTCAGAGACTCTGGTACTGGCCTTGGCTACCCTTGCTATGCTGGCTGGACTATAATCTAATTGTTGGATTAAGGGCAGTTGTCCGCACTCCGCGCGGACGGATCCGCGTCGCTGTACGAAGTGACCGATGAGACTAAGCTCTCGGTCGTCCATGAGTGGTCGGAACCGCGGTTGAAGGACGGCCAGCGATTCGTAGGCCTCGCCAACACAGAAAGGTCAGCGCACGCGTACCTTGGTACGGCCCAGACATACCGCTAACGTACCGAATAGCGGAGTCTACTCCTGCACCTCTAACGGCGCGTTGCGCCTCACAAAACCTGGGGAAAATAGTGCCGAGCCCTCGTCCTCTCTCGCAGTACTCCCCACACGGTTGTTCGAATGGCGCCTCTCTTCCGACAACAAGACCTTTGCGTACGGCGGAGACGAGGTCGAGCTGTCCCTGTGGGACACAGAGAAGGCGTTCTCCCAACCCCAGGAGGCCGCACCCCAAAATGCTTCTGCCGATACCAAGAAGCGGAAACGGAGCGACCAGCTGCTACCCGGTGAGCTCTGGAGGGCGAAAAACGTACGTGTTGTTTATGCAGAGGCGAGGCAATTATAGCTGACTTTGCTTTAGGTACCGAACGATCATCTAAGCCTACGCCAGCCGGTGCATAATACGGCTCTCACGTACCTCCAGCCCTCAACTTCTGCGGTCCAGCAACATCTGCTCGTTGGAACGGCAAATGGCGGCATTCGCAGGTATGACACCCGCGCTGCCCGCAGACCGGTCGCCGATTGGAAGGGGATAGGCAAGACAGGCGGGGTCAGTACCGTTGAGAAGGGCTTCAACGATCAGTGAGTCGTTCCTAACTCACGCTTTCGCCGTATCTTGCTCACGATATTTGCAGCGAGGTGTTCGTTGCCGACCGGGGGTGTCTACTCGCCGCGTTAGACTTGCGCAACGGGCGGACGATCTACAGCTACAAGGGTGCGTCGGCAGTCACATCGTCCCTCACCTATCGCTAAAGCACTTGCTGTCAGGTCTCGCTGGTGCGGTATCCTCGATCGCACCCGCGCACTCTCTACTCGCGTCTGCTGCACAAGACCGGTTCGTGCGGCTCCACAGCACGTTCAGCCCGCCTGCGGAAGCAAGGGCACAGCAAGAACGCAAGGGTGATGTACTCGACAAACTCTACATGAAGGTGACACCTACGGTAGTTGTCTGGGACGGCCAGCTAGATGTGTCTGTCGGCAATGCGGGCGAAGCGGTGGACGAGGACGATGTCTGGGACGCGATGCCCGTTGTAGACTCGGATTCCGAGGATGAGGGGAAGCCGGATCGGCGGAAGAAGAAAACGGGACCTGCATAGCCTAGTCTGAGGTATTGCGCATGAATTAGTTCGCAGTGGCTATTATACAGAGGGTACAAGGGCGGCGTGCCCGGCGCATATTAGAGATTCCCGATCTCACTCTTCCAGACGTGTGCCTTCTCGAAGCCGTTCCGGCCGTACTGGTAGTCGATGAAGGTCTTCTGGATGTCCTCTTTCGAGGTCATCACGAAGGGGCCGTACTGGACCACGGTCTGGTCGAGGGGCTCGCCGGCGACCTGTGGGAGCAAGAGTGAGTTGAGGCTGTCAGATGACAGATGCCGAGAAAGTTATACACACCAGCACAAACTCGGTGTTGTCCTCGGTCGCGGTGAACTCGATTCCGGTCTCGTCCGGGGCGGCGGAAAGGACAAGTGTATGGAATGGTCCATGGGCCGTCGAGTCGGAGCCCACACGTACGGCGCCTTTCAGGGCTATACGCACAGTGAGTTGGCGAGCAGTTGGTATTCTCCAAATTGTGAGGACTTACTGTAAAGGAACGTCGTCCAGCCAGCCGCTATGTCAAAAGATGGTGAGCTCTCCATTTCTCGATGCCAACCGCCAAAGTACTCACGAATCTCCTGGAAGATCGTCCCCGGCTTGTTGAATATAACGTGGAAGTACCAGCAGCCTCCCAGTGGCCGGACGGGCGACTCGACGCCGTGGCTCTTGCCACTGATGACCCTGATCTTCACGGAGCCGTCCTTGCCCTGCGGATAGGCCTCAGGTATCCTGGAATACAGCGTCACCATATGTGAACTAATTCGAAGCGTATGTTGGACGTACTGCGTAGGCCCGAGCTCCTGGTAGGAGGGCTCGACCATCTTGAACTCCTTCGGGAGGTCGACCCACAGCTGTAAACCGCGGGGGTCCGGAATCCCGGGCCCAGATTGGGGCATCTCAGCGTGCATAACTAGAGTCTGCTTAGTGCCATGCATATAGGAACCTGTGACTGCGGTTACTTACTTCCTCGGCCCTGTCATGGGTATGAGCTACGTTCAACGCTGCAACAGATTATAAATTACATACCGCGCACATCCACTGTACACCGCCGGCCTCGATCTTGCCCTTGTGGCCCGCGGAGTCTTCGTGCAGGCTCGACCCCTCAAGCATGTATGTAACGGTCGCCTGACCGCGATGGGGATGGTCTGGGAAACCCTGCGTGCCGTTTAGCATAGCAGATATGAATCCAATGTGGGCGAGCTCACCGCTCCGGCCGGGGTGTGGAAGTGATCAAGCATGAGGAACGGCGTGAGGTTCCTCAGCTGTGGTGTGCCGATGGACCGTCGTACTTTGGCCCCCGCGCCCTACAGGATCGCCGGTCATGATCAATATACTGCTCGCCAAGTTCTGAGGCTATGGAGTACAAACCTCGTCGGTCTCCACGGACAGGACCTTCTTTACAACCTTTCTTGAGGTAGATGCAGACATTGCACGTAGTATGTCACTGAAGTGTTGGAGGTTGCGACTGATGTGAAAGTGAGGTTGATACGTTGGGTGTGTTGGGGAGAGGAGAGATCGGGCAGTGGGTTTTATACCAGTGCCCAGAGCGCGGAACATGCTCGAAAATCATTGCGTTGTGCTGACCCCTTTTAGCAAAGTACGCCATGTCCGCATGAGTCCAAGAGGAGTAATCATCCGTAATCTGCCTGCCCCGTTTGGACGGAACGGCGCACGCCGCCACAGCCGGCCACCGGTCCGTCACGCCGGATCGCTGTGACCGAGTGACCCGACGCGTCGCAGACAAATCCATCTGACGAGCGCGTCAGGCAAGATGTCGGTCTTCGCGTGCTTCCGCCTGCCACTCAAGCAGAGCTTAGTACGGAGTTTCAACGGTACATATCCTATAACAGTAGCAGAGGGTACATCATACAACCTCATTACAAACGAGCACTAATCATCACAGGTCCTCCCAGATCTTCTGCATGCGCGTTCGTGGCCCCCGCGCCTCCTGCTCCTTGTTGAAGCGCTCCTCCTCCTCGTCGATCTCCCGCTTGCCCGTGATGAGGTCCACCTTATCGGACGGGATGAGCAACGTGCGGTAGTAGAACTTGTATCCCCCGTAGAACAGGATGAACACCGGGATGCCGATGTACGAGGTCACGAAGGTGTCCTTCGTGAAGGGTATAAACGTATCGAAGCCTGCATGACGGTCAGTCGTGCTCAATGTGGAGGGAGATCTAGGCATACCCTTGAAGAGCGTGATGATGCCAGTGGCGATGAGGGCGAACCAAGAACCCCAAGGCTGGAAGGGCGCCTTGTAAGGGAGGTCATTGCGAGACATGCCCTGTGCTTTTAAAGCTTTCATGAAGCGGCTTGAGTCGAATGGTCAGCCTACGAGTCTCACTTCAGCAATCGACGTTAAGACTCACATATGCGTGTAGCAGATACACATCCACGTGATCGCGCCAAACGTCGACACCAAGTTCACGAACCAGCCGAACACTTTCGCGCTGCTGGACGAGACGTTGAGGAAGACGAGGCCGCAGAAGCACGTGCAGAATATGAGCGCCGGGTAGGGGACACCCATGCGGTTAACCCGCGCGAAGAGTTTCGGGGCATGGCCCTGGACGGCGAGACCGTACAGGGTACGTGTGCCGATGTACAGATCCGAGTTCGCAGCGCTGAGCACGAACAGCAGGATCGCGGCATTGATGATATGGTTCAAAACCTTAATCCCAGCAAGCGTCGTCGCTGCAACCACGTTCAGCAATCTGCGTTCTCGCCTATGATCGGAGGGTACTCACCGACGACGAAGGGGGACGCGGCCGCTCCAGCCTTGGACTTGTTCGCGATGAAAAGCGACTGCAGAAGCATACATTAGCCATTAAGCGAAGCGAACAAGGGCGCTCGCGACCGACCTGGTTAGTGCTGGGAACAATGAGGCCGATCACGAACACGCCTCCGACGTAAAAGACGAGGATACGGAAGAACGTCCTCCGAATGGCGATCGGGATGTTCTTGCGTGGGGCCTGCGCCTCGCCCACGGTGACACCGATGAGCTCCGTGCCGATGTACGCGAAGAGCGCGTTCGTGAGGGTGCTCCAGAAGCCGAGGAAGATCGACAGGCTCTCCTCGTGCACCGTGGACAGCAGGTAGTGGCCCATGGGCCCGTCGGGGTGCTCCCAGTACCGGAAGCCGATGCGGTCGTGCCTCGGGTTTCCGCCGAGATCGATGATGATGCCCATGAGCAGCAGGCCGATGAGCGTGATGACCTTGATGCTGCTGAACCAGAACTCCAGCTCGCCGAATACACGGACACCGAGCAAGTTGATGAAGAAAACTAGAGCCGCATCAGCCCCGTCGGGACACGCGATCGAAAAAGCGTGCGGTGAACTCACTGAACGCGATGAAAATGACTAGAACACGTTCCGAGCATTAGCGGCGTGCATCAAACTCGCTAGCTGTGTATCACGTACCCATCCAAATGGCTATGTGCACCTTCCGGGTCCAGTACTGGATAACCACACCAGCGGCATTGATGTTGTTAGGCGTGACAATTACGTACCTGCCAGTTTTTCGGTTAGCATTCAGTCTTCGGCTCCGAGCAGCAGCATAGCCGGGGCTTACTTCATGACATAGTTCCAGCCGAGACCAAAGCCGAATGCGGGGTCGACGAAGCGAGTTGCGTATCCGGGGAAACCCTTCTTGTGTGGCAAGTACGCACACATCTCGCCAAGTGCGACCATGACGAGGTAGCACACGAACCCGACGAAGGAGTAGCCCAGGAGGATTCCGAGCGGGCCTCCGCGGACAAGCGCAGTGCCCGAACCGATAATAAGACCAGTACCGATCGCACCACCAAGCTGCGCAGCGCACCACCAGTAAATCGCTGTTCCGGGTGCGATATAGAGCAAGACGTACCGCGATCATGGAAATCTGGCGAGCAGAGAGGTCTCGATGCAGACTCTCCCTCTCCTCCGGCTCGACCAGGGCCTCGTTGGCCACATAGTAGTTTGCGTCCTTCGGGGCATCGCCTGAAGACACCGAGGCGTCAAACTCGTGCTTCTCCGCGCCCTTCTCCTCGAATGACATCGTCGTGTCGTGGATGTGCGTCCGTGTGGTCGGCTAGGTGCAGTGTGCAGACAGCGAAGCCGTGCAGGACAGACGGAGAGGCCAGAGGGAGCAGCGGAGAGCGCTGCATTCCGGAGCGACTTATAGCACTTCGCCGACCCCGCAGGAAAATGATTGGGCAGGCCATCAATCGCGTAAGAAGATGCAAAGATTCCGCCAAGCATCGGGCCCCTGGCCTGCCAAGGGACGGAAACAGGCGCTGCGATACGTGAGTCGCGCATCCGCCCCAGCCCGGGAAAAACGCTAGCGCTGCAAAATCAGCCGTGCCTGTATATATACTCAGCAAAGTGATCTGCTCCACGCTTCGCTCTCTTGCATTCTCGTTGCCTCTCTCGCTGGTCGACTATCTGCTTGACGATATCCATGGGGAAATACAAGAAGTGTGAATTGGACGACCTGTACAGTCGTCTGCAAAATAATCTGCAGTGTCTCGGGGAGCGGGAGCTTATAGATGCTCCGGCAAACACAACCTGTTATACATACATCCATCCTTAAATCGCGATCGGGTTACGGAAGAGGAGGCAAGATACATGATCGAGAGCTCCTTGACCATGAACCACCACCATCGTGGTCTATTCCCACGGTCTCCGTGCGGATTTCTCCCTCTATTCTGATCCCTTCGCTGGTGGCGTCGCTGTGGAAGGGATCTGGAGTAATCATCACTGGTAAAGTAGGATAGGGCCTGAATGTGAAATTTCGCTCGGAGTCTGTGACCAGAGATAGTGCAGCTCGCTGCAGCCCTCCTCGGAGTGGGGCCCCTCGGGGCTGAAATGGACTTGGTGACCAGGAAGGGCGCCAGCGCGATGATGACTCAGTAGTGCTGGTGGAACAATGACGTGGCATGACGCGGGCTTGGCGGTGACGGGGCTCCGTGTCCCGAAGGACGCCGTGTCCTGAAATGGAATGTCTTGGCGGATGGAAGATAAGGCGCTTCCCGCGCAAGAAAGCGAGTATGAGTGGCGGGCGGCGCTGAACGAGCGGCCCCGAGAAAGAGAGAATGTGAGTGGCGGTGGAGAGAAGTGGAAGCACTGAAGGGAAGATGCTTGGAGGCGCAGGACGCTGTTTTAAGTGCAAGCACGAGCTGAGACATGGCTGCGACGACGTTTCCCCTTATCTAGGAACGAGTAGGTGGCCTGGATAGGCATGGCCACCCCGTGGTAGGTGTGTCCCTCCACATGAGTACTGGAATGTGCGGCATGAGGGTGTAGAGA
>MNAD01001516.1:259-80394 GCA_001895945.1 Trametes pubescens
GGGGGAGGAGAACGGTTGAACAGGCGCTAATGCACCGGCGAACACCGGGAGAGCGCCTAAAACACTCCCTTCAACGATTCTTTGCCACGTCGCCCTTGTCCTCCTCCCATCATGCCCTCGCCGCTCAGTTTTCAATTCTCAGGCTCCTTCTGCCCTCAAGTTATCGCAACATCTGTTATTGCTTGACATCCACCTGCTCTACGGACTCGTCCATTGCTGGCCTCTTGTCGTCTTTCGCTCGTCTGCTCTTGCTCGTCTTCAGTTGTTATGCTCGTCGCCTGGGGCTCTATCTGGGTGCATCCTTCTCTGGCTCTCTACCTATGTCTCGCTCTCGGCTTCCGCCTCAATCTATCAGTACCTCTTCTAGGTTGTAGTGTCGCTTTAATACATTTATTTATGCAATATATTTTGTATCTTGCCCGTCGCAATGTCTGCTTCTGTGGCTCAATTAGAACCCATTCTGTGTGAGTAGTACGTTCTACGGCTCGCTANGACATGATACGGTAGTATTACATAGCTGCCTATATGTGCTACCAGTGTCTACAGAGCGACGGGCCGTAGCTATGTCTGCCTGATAAACGGGGGGATGTCTACGAAGCTACCGTCTCTATATTGCTTACAAAGAACTACCTAGACATCCCTTTTTTTCCTGATGTCTCACAGACTGAAGACCTCTCTTTGTGTGGCTTACAGCCTTCCAGGTTCAGAGTTCTTTAGTGCGCGCTACCATCAGTTCTATCAAACATACCCCTGCCAGTGGCGAGTCGAAACATGCTGGACAGGCGGAGCGAAAGCATGAGACACGCCGTCACTACCACTGTCACCAACTTGAACTTGTCGCAGGGGACTCGATTAGGGTGGACCTACAAGTATGACGGCTTGGTACTAATTATAGTAATTAAGCTGTGTGACAACAGAAACGTCACTTTGCCGGAGTGGTTAACGGGATCGCCTGCTATTACAGCTGACAGCGGTTGGGCTTTGCCCGCGAGTGTTCGAATCGCTCAGGTGACGCTTTTTTAGTTACTGAGAACAATGGGCGTCTAATACGCCCGCCGTAATGTCGACAGAATGAGGTGGTCCCGACTCCCGAGCCCACGACCGCCTTCGCCCTCCGACGACCTTCACCCACTCCCCAGCCATGTCAGAACACCTCAACAGCGAAGAGGCAGATCTCCTTGAGGTAGCGTATATCCTCTAGTTGACGATGTAATGCTCATTGTCTTCGTAGTCCGCGCTCTCTACAGCCTTCAGCCCTGCGGATTTGCCTCGCCAGCCCGCTGCGCCCCCGCCGGTATCTGAACCCGAGCCCATACTTGCACCTACACCCGCCTCGGATCCTCAAGCAGAACCCTCTGCACCATCCGCAGAGCCCGAGTCGACGGAGCCCGTCTGGCAAGAGGAGTATGAGGCCCACGTTGCGGAATGGCGTGTGCGCTCGGCAGAGCAGCGTCAGAAGGCGGAGGAGCAGCGCGCCAAGTGGGAGGCCATCCGTGCACAGGAGCGGGCAGAGGGCAAGGTTTCGGAGAGCGTGCTGAGCCTCCGCGAGCACGGCTGGGAGAACCTCAGCGCGAGCGTGACTACCGCCGCGACTGCGGCAGACTCCCCGAGTCCTGCGGATGCGAGGGACTTGGTCGCCGGGGAGGGCGAGGGCGGACACTCGAAGGAGTTCCTCGAGGTGAGCCTTCTTACATATCTTGTCTTGTCTGGAATTCGGGAACGTGTTCGCGGTGCTGACTGCACACGCGCAGAGCGTCCTACCGGGTGCCTCGACCGCGGCTGCAGACACCCCGCCCGAAAACGAGCACTCGCAGCCCGCGTCCGAGCCGGACTCGAAGCAGGAGAAGTGGGACGACATGACGTCCTCGCTCACGTCGTCCTTCCCGTCCATGTCCTTCCCCTCCGACCCGCACTCGCCGTCCTCGTCCGCCCGCCGCGACCTCGCGCCGCACGCGCACCACCACCACACCCACCACGCGCACGACGCGGGGCACTCGCACGGCCCCGCGCACGCGCACGCGCACCACTCGCACCATCACCACGAGGGCGCAGAGGGTGCGGGCACGGCGACGCTTTCGGTGTTTGATGTGTCGCTGAGTCCGCGGACGCGTGCGCTCGCGCTGCTGTCGAGCGTGGCCATCAATGTGCTGCTGCCGTTCGTGAACGGGGTCATGCTCGGGTTTGGGGAGATCTTCGCCAAGAACGTCGTCGTGCGCTGGATTGGGTGGAAGCTCCCGGGAACGGCGAGCGCGACGGGCCAGCAGGGGAGTGGGAGGGTTGCGACGAACGTCGGACTGGGGAGGAAGTAGACTGGGACAAGTCACTTGTATACATTGAACCCTATTGCTATTGCTACACGCCATTAATGGTCGCCGTTGGTTCACCATGGGCATTCATTCACACCGGGTGGACCTTTCGAAATGGGCGCGCCGTCTTTGAATATGACGATATCAACCGGCCAGCGGCGATCATGGTGATACAGTTTGATGCTCAACTACTTCGAATTCATCATACCCTTCAACACTCCCTGCACAACCTCTTCCTGTCTTGCGAGCCAGAGACCGAAGGCAGGCGTCCTCAACCATCTTTCGTAGAATTCCTTCTGCTTCGCGTTGCTCTTGAAGGGCAGGGGCGACCCGTGAGCCTTCAGTGACGCAAAAAATGCCGCATCATTGAACGGCTTCAGTCGTCCTGGATCGTGGAGGTTCGACCGGGACTCGCTTGGTGTTGGGATGAGTGACTGTAGATAGCGCTGCAGTGGTACGAGCAAGGCCGTCGTTCTCGAGGTGAAGTGTTGATGAAGTGCTTCAGATGCATGTTGTTCTAAAAATACAAGTAGATCAGCGCGAGCTCGTCCCAATGAGTATGATGGCATACTATCTCGCTCTGAGCCACGGCATGCCTGCTCTAGCTGTTTCATAAGCGTGTGATCTCGAGACGTGTATCGTTTATGTGTAGTTCTCCATCCTGGCGCAGGGCCAATCATGATAGGGCTCTTTTCGCCCCGTTCCCGGCTTCTGAAGGAAGTACAGCATATCAGCACCGACATAACGATGTCAAGCCGTGCATGTACTTACGGGACCTGTCGACCCAGACTGAGCGCGTGTGGCCAATGCTTACACGCACGCTCGAAATATGGGTTCGTCACCCCCAGCAGCAGCCCTGCTTTAGGCGGTCGCGGGTTCACGAGCGAAGCGTGGTCTGCATCGTGAATAGTGAAGAATGGGCGAAAGTCGCCGGAGAGCGGAATCTGTTTGGCCGGATGAGCTGGGGGAAGGCTCGCAACTTGCAAAGTCGACATACCGGTCGCAGTAGGTCTCGGAGCCACCACACAGCGATGCTCGTGGCTGCTGGAGACGACCCAAAGATGAGCATGGGCTCGCTGAGTACAACGCACTCCCATATAGACCACAGGTGAGTGACGACAGCTTCGAAGTGATACAGGATTGGAGGCCCCTTGGGACAAACAGAAACGAGCATCTGATTTGGCGTCCGGTACGTTCAGCTACTGGCGTCCGTGCTCGCAGACTGCAGAGTGCATACCTGTATGTCCGTTTCGCCCATGTGTGCGGGTGGCAGAGAGGACATGGCTTGCTGAGTCTCGATGGCTTGCGGGATTTCTGCATGTATGACGGTCCCAAGAAATCCGAGCTCTACTGTGGTTCCCAGTACAGGATCTGGCCTTCTTCCGTTGGCGTTAGCGTTGTCTCCACGGGGCCCTTAGGACATCTCGTTTCGGGATGTCTTGACTCACCAATTAGCAATATTATGACATGCCGCCTCTAGCATGGGCCCGCCATGATTCATGAAAGAGGGTCCGAGTTTCGAAATAAGGGTATAGAAAAGTGCGGGGTATGCGAGGTGAGTTAAAATCACCGTCGAGGTCTATGAGTAAGCGTCAGCGGCATTGAACCCACCAAACTGATAGGTAGGCTGACTTGTTGGTATCCTCGCTTCGAAGAAGCGTCCTTTGTCCGTGTGAAACAGGAAAATCCATAGAGGAACCCGTCAACAGTGGCAGGCCGAGGTGCCTCACTCTCCCAGACTTCTCCTTCCGTAGTATCTCGCAAACGTATCCGAAAGGCATGCGTTTGCGATCCCTCGTCGAAATGGGAGGAGTCCGGGAAGGATGAGAAGGCTCTGCGGGAAGGATGAACTTCTGCATGTCTAAACTGGTACGGCAGCGACTGACATATTCTGGGCCTCCGTCTGCGACAGGCTGAGCGGGGGATACACGCTTGTGATCTTCGGGCCGACCTCGAGGTCGAAGTTCACTGTATATTTGGTTAACACGCTTGCATACAAAGATAGTTGAGGCATAGTTTCCTGTCGCTAGGCCCAGTATCCATCTGCGAAGTTTCGCAACCTTCTCCGAGCCCATGGCAAGGCCATCCAGGCTTAGCCTTGTCCTGTGCATGGCACGAGGCGCACGGGGTAGCGTTTTGGATCGGGATACTCGCCTCCGAGCAAGGTCGGGGGATAGAGGGTTGATTGGGAGCGTTGGAGACGACGAAGACGTCAATGGAGTGTTGGCATTCGGTCGGAGTCCAGGAGAGAGGCGTGTGGGTTGTGGGAGCGTCGCCGAGAGAGATTGCGGCGAGAGGTCGGTGAGGCCGATGTCGTCCTCAGCTGGGTCGTCGGTCGCAACGGTGACGGTCATGGAGGCAGTTGGGGGGAGGAATGGGGGTGACACCACCCAAGATGACCGGAGCTCACAGAGCTGAGGGAACAAGCTCCACACGTGCATACGACTGTATGCGCGACGCGTCTCGGCTGTCTGCTCTGCCTCTCACCACCATCATCCCGAGCAGGCTTCCGCGCAACCATCTCTCAGGCTCAATACGCACTCGCGTTCCATCGGCCCTGCTGCTATCTACTTGAGGAGAGCGATCAAGATGCCTGGTGCGAACTACATGGGTGGAAGGAGGTGCGCATCATTGATTGCGGTGTCGATCCTGTTCGCAAAGTACGGTGGCCTCGGCCTCTCTAGGAACGCCGCCCGCGCTCGCGGAAAGGACGCGACGGGGAAAGCACAGCGTAGTCATTTTGGCAAGAAACGCTTCGAGATACTCCGCACGGGCCTGAGCAAAGGACAGGCGAGTGGAGGTCGAACAACAGACCAGGCTGGAAATGGGTCAAAGGGACGAGCAGAGATATCGCTTGCCCACGCGCGACGAGACCAAGCCCCGGAGCGACAGAGTGGAAGGAACATGTTTTCGCAGCTATTTGCCTTTCCCTTTGCAAGCACTCCTCGTCGATCATCCCCGAGGTCGGCATCTAGCCGTTCAAAGATTTTGAGAGTCCTTGACGCGGACAACCGTACGTTACTTGTATCTCTTCGCTCTGCTCTAGCTTACGCTATCTTTCGGAAGCATTGGCACAACGAGCCCAGGTGGACAAAATCCTTCAGATACCGGACCTCTTGGGCCTATCAACCGGGCAGGACCGCTCTTACTCTTCACGAGCTTATCAAACGCCACCACGTTCTTCAGGGTATAATTACGAGATGGTAAGGAGGTCTCATATGGACCGACCTTTTTGCTTTCGTTAGTGCTCACAATTCACATGATTTGACAGCAGGACTCGACCTACTCAGATGTTTCCCCCGGTATTCGTACATCGCGTTCCTCGACATCTATATCACCGTATAGGGCCATGCAAGAATCGCTCCAAACCGTGCAATCACATCCCACTAGAGGCACGGTAATCATCCCTTGAACGGCTTCACCCTACTAACAAGAGCATAATTACCAGAATCAGCAGTATCAGAACGGACATCGTTCAAGTCAGACTCGATATTCGTGCCGATGTATATGGATAGCAGCCCGCCACGATACGCCCACGACTCTGGCTATGCCGAAACCTGGCCCGACGTGCATGAATCCCTGTCGTGTTACGAGCCGGCCAGGACACCGTTCTACCCAGCGTCGTCCTCTTACCTGCTGTCTCCGACTTCCTGTGAAGCATCTGGGGTACTAAATCGGAAACGGGCGGATAGTCTCGATGGTCACCGTCCTAGCTCTTGGTCGACCTCCGCTTCACCTAGCCAGGCTCATCCGGAACTGTCTGTCCACACCGACCTACCTCCTACGTTTGCGCAAGCTAGGTTTCTCTCTGACTTACCCGCTATAGACGAAGCATCCGTCCGACGGGGTGCCTTTTCGCTACCGCCTTCGGAATCGCCTGATCACTTCCAGTCCTGCCCAAGCTCTCATCTCCCCGATTCCGAAGACATCCCTCAAGCGAGCTTTTCCTTGTCACCGCCTGCGAAAATCGTCCCGCAATCAACACCATATGGCTCTCGTCTGTCCTACGACGAAGATGTAGCCTGTGGCACTGGCTACGACTCTACTAACGACTCTGTGTACTCTTTGCTGGGGGACTCTTTGGACCACTATGAACAAGACGACGCTTCGCTCAATAACAACTTTGCCGATACGCAACAAATCACTCTTGCTTGCATTTTGAACGGGGCTCTCTTCGAAGACTCTGACCCGTGGCACACTCTCGACGAAATCCTGGACCTTCCTCCTCCACCCACCGTTCTCCGGGACATTGAACCCGGGCCGTTCTGTCTCGTCAGCTCATGTGATAGGAGCGGTGTCGGCTATACCCCTGCTACTGCCGCCGGCCCTGGTACTCCGGATCTCCGATCTATAAGTCTTGAACTCTCAGCGTACGCCGACGACGAACCTGGAGAAGATGATTGCATTCGTGACGGCTCTCACAACCCCTGCGAGCGCATGCCAGAAGACCCTGGAGCAGAAGCCGGTCGACTGCTAAACTCCTGCGATCCCTTTCCCGGAACGCCTCAGCGCGGCTCCTCTAGCGACGTCGCAACTGAGGGGGTCAAGGCTGCGCTGCCCACGAGGGAAATGAGCGCAGATCCTATTCCCACCCTTGCTTTGCCTTCAATTCTAGCCTCAAATCTAGAAGCCTCCCTCGAGCCTTCCGTGGGTGCAATCGAGGACGGGCAACAAGATGCGCAGATGGTGATGTCATGCAGGAACACTTCATTGCCGGCGGATGTTGCGGTCCAGGTTCGTCGTTTCGTTTCATGCGACTGCGGTCAGTTGCCGACTACTCGACACTACTCTTCCATAGGATGATCGAAGTTGCTCTCCTATGGTCGCGATCGATGTCGGACGACGCAGAAGCTGTAGCGAGCTCCATGATGGGATGCTGGATGGGCCATCTCTGTTCCTCGACGATGGGCTCTCGGACGAGGAGGAGTAGCAGTACGTCTGTGAACTTTACGTACAGCGATAGTCGGGGACGTTTGTAAGATGCTTGCTATGTTATTGAAACGCGCAAGACCCTGCATTGATGTTCGGACATTATTGGTGTGGTTGGCAACCCGCACGGCTAAGTATGCTGACTGTTTCACGATAGAAACGACGAGATGAGGTTACTTTTGAACGAGCCAAATCTTACGCAGAGCAGTATACCTGACGGCTTTACTGTGGCTAGCATCGTCCAAGCCTTTTGAGTATGGACCCGAGAGTGCTAGTTAATGTTGCCCCTGGCAGCAGGCCTGCAGCGAACGAAACGCGACGGATTTGAGGCGACGCGATTGGTCACAGGCGCCTTCCGCGTTACGGCGCGCGCCTGCAGGCGCCTTCTGCCGGGAATCAAACCTTCAGAAACACATGCTTCCGGTTACCCCGCGCGCCTTTAAGTTCAACGCGCCCGCTTGAGCAAACCTCCTGCCTCTGATTCGCTTCCCCGCATTCCCCCTCAAAGTCCTCCTTTCATCACCCAGCCTCGTCCCCATCTGTACCCTCGCCCGCCATGTCCAAGGAGCTGCGAACACTCACTCGCGAGGAGGTCGCGCTGGTATGTAGCCTACGCTCCTCGGGTTCACACGATGTCCCTCACCCCGTCCCCTGTCTCCGTCCGCCAGCATAACAAGGAAGATGACCTGGTAGGCTGCCCGTTTTGCAGGCGAAACTGCAGCGGCTGACGCTTTTCGTTTCGCTTAGTGGATCATCGTGGATGCCAAGGTGTACGATGTCACCAAGTTCAAGAACCTCCACCCTGGCGGCGCCAGCGTCTTCCTGCCGGAAGATATTGGTGAGACCCATACGACTGATTTCTCGTTTTCCAACCTCTTCTAATCTGCCGAAAACAGCCGGACAGGACGCTACGGAGGCGTTTTACGGCCTGCACCGCCACGAGGTGTTGCTAAAGCCTCAGTACAAGCGTCTGCAGATCGGCATCATTCAGGGCGAGAAGAGCGTCATCCACGGGGGCATCCCCGGGGAGCTCAGCCAGGTGCCTTACGCGGAGCCGCTCGGCATCACGGAGGGCTACCACAGTCCTTACTACACCGAGGTGCGTGTGCATAGGCTGCGGGGACCGAGGCATTTCTGCGGAATTGTCGAGGGCCCCGCGCTCGGCTGCTGTGATCAATGGAATTGACGGAGTCGCGTGTGCAGAGCCATCGGCGGTTCCAGCGCGCTGCGCGGAAGTTCGTTGACGAGATTCTGGCCCCCGATGCAATGGTGCGCGCATATCTTTGAGTAAGGCGCTGTGTGATATTGAATGAAACGATGACCTAGGCCAGGGAAGAAGACGGCAAGAGGCCCAGCCTTAGCGTCATTCAGCAGATGGCGTGAGTCCAGGCTGCAGATCTCCCCTTTTCGGTATATGCTCACAAAAATATGCAGCGACAACGGCATCTTGGCGATGACCATGGGTCCCGGAAAGCATTTGAAGGGTCGCTCTTTGCTGGGCGGCGTCATCAAGCCGGAGGAGGTTCGTACGACGGCGTTTCTCATTTTAGGTACTGGGTGGCTGACCTCCGCTAAATTCAGTTCGACCGCTTCCACGAGGTACGGCGACCTCACGTCATGACATACGCGGCGTCAGCTCATACGTTTTGCAGCTTGTTCTAGCGCAGGAGCTTTGCCGCCCCAACTGCCGCGGGTACCGGGACGGACAGAACTCGGGCGCGACCATTGGTCTGCCCCCCATTATTCACTTCGGGCGTCCTGAGATCAGAGAGCGCATAGTGGAGGAGGTTTTGTCTGGAAAGAAGTTCCTGTCGCTCGCGATCTCCGAGGCGTTTGCGGGCTCCGACGTGTCTGGTCTGCGGACGACCGCTACGAAGACGCCTGACGGCAAGCATTGGATAATCAACGGCACGAAGAAGTGGATTACGAACGGCACTTTCTCGGACTAGTATGTGGAGCTGGTTTTGCCCGAAGAGTCGTTCGCTGACGTGCGTCTAGCTTTACTGTTGGATGCAAGACTGACAAGGGCCTCACGGTCATCCTCGTCGAGCGTGGTGAGGGCGTCGAGACGAAGGCGATCAAGACCTCGTACTCGAGCGCCGCTGGAACTGCCTATATCACCTTCGAGAACGTCAAGGTTCCCATCGAGAACACGCTTGGCCCCGAGGGTAACGGCGTTTTCGTCATTCTCAGGTAACATTGCTTCCACTCCCTTGAGAGACGCCGCTAACGGCGTCTCTCGCAGCAACTTCAACCACGAACGATGGGCGATGTGCTGCGGTGGCGCGCGGAACATGCGCTTTATCGTCGAGGAGTGCTTGAAGTGGGTGAACCAGCGCAAGGCGTTCGGCAAGCCCCTGCATTCGCAAGCGGTTATCCGTGCGAAGCTCGCCGACATGATCTCGAAGACGGAGGCCGCGCAGCACTGGCTCGAGAACATCACGTACCAGATGCAACATATGGACTACAAGCAGCAGGCACAGCTACTCGCAGGGTACGTACACAACTTCGTCCGATCTTCCGCCAGGAGCGGAGCGCTGAGAACCTTCGTGTCCACAGACCGATAGGTCTGTTGAAGATGTACATCACGCGGTCCGCGCAGGATATTGCGCGGGACGCCGTGCAAATTTTCGGCGGGCGCGGTATTACGAAGACGGGGATGGGCAAGCATATTGAGCACGTACGTACCGCCCGCATCTGGCCCCCTTCTTCTGGACGCTCACGGGTGTTCGCAGTATCACCGGACTGTGCCGTTCGATGCCATCCTCGGCGGAGGTAAGTAAATTGCTGTCATGGATGGCGATCGCGGGCGCTGACCCTGGCTCGTGTGATGTAGCGGAGGATGTCCTGGGCGACCTGGGCGTGCGGCAGGCGATCAAGGCCATGCCGAAGAACGCGAAGCTATAGTACTTCGGCCTGCCTCGCTCTCCTTTTTATCAACTATCGTACGGCCGTGTATCATCTTGTGGCTTGGCTTGGAAATTGCATACTATTATTATACCCTTCAATCTCTGCAGGCCACCGAGGCCTGGGATTTACCGTGGGCCCAGCGTACCTGGGCGGCACTTTAGAGTTGTATGAGATGCCGAAAAGGATCTGAAGGCTGTCAGAGGTTCAGAGAAGCAGTGTGGAAGCGTCCGAAGACGCCTGGGGACCACCCCAAAACGGACGCGGCGGAACAGGGATCGGTGCTGAGTCAGCAAAAAGAGCGCCAAAGAAGCGCAAACAAGGCCATGTGACGCGCGCTACCCGCTCGTTTTGTACTCGCGAGTCTCCAGTCGTCTCGCCCACAACCTCCCTCTGCTCTCGACCACCACCACCCCCTCCCGTCTTTTCCTCCCCGTTTCTCTCGCTCACGTCAACGTTCCCTCGTACGTCTCCCGGACCCCGCGTGCCACCGCGCCTGTGTATCTGATTGGAAGGGTGTCAGTAGAAATTGTCTCGGCCTGTAACACTACTTGTAAGACCTTGTCTCCGCGCAGGACGTCGTCCTCGTCTCTGTCCTGTATCTGACCAGCCTGTCGCGTCTGTTGCCGTTGCTGCTCTCTGTCTCGTCGGTACACCACACATCCTGTCATTCCGTCGCGCACAGAACACGACTATATTCGCTTTCTGCCCATCCACTGTCTACTATTTTGAGCACTCGCCAGCATGCCTGAAGACGACTTCGACATCTACGGCGAAGATGATGGTTTCAGTTCCATCAAGGCTGAGGTGAGTATCTCCTTACGAATGCGTGCATATAGGCATGGACTGACGCCATCTGCGCCCGAAGTCCCATGAGGAATTCCAGACGCCGGTGGAGGAGAAGACTCCAGCCGAGATAGCCGCCGTAGCGGCTGTTCACTCTCCCGTGGTTGGGGAGAAGCGTCTAAGAGAAGAAGACGAGCATGAGCAGAGAGATGCTCAGAATGACCGCCAGAGCATTCCCGGATTCAAGTCCGGCTCCCCATCGGCAACGGTGCCAGGTAACCCCCCGTCGAACGCGAACGGCGCGCAGAACGGACAGGTGGCCAACGGTGATGCGGGAGGCGGGAACAAACTAGATGCTCTGTACATTGGCGATCTGCAATGGGTCTGTACTTCTTCATGTTTCTCTAGTCATGTATGCACTATATCTGAGACCACCCGATGTATGCGCTTGTTTTTACAGTGGACGACTGATGAGGACTTGCGGCAAGTGGCCCTCACCCTCGGGGTCGTACTCGACCACAAGGACATCACGTTCTCCGAGCACAAAGTTAATGGCAAGAGTAAAGGGTAAGTGTGCAGCATCGGCGCATATACGCAGGTGCTGACCTGAGGATATGTGTAGTATCGCGTACATCGAATGTCACGGTGCCGCGAATGCGACCATCTTGAAGGAATGGTTTGACAGCAAGTACGTGGCAGATCTACTTCGACTCGCGCAGATACTGATTGCTGTTCTTAGCGAGTTCCAAAATCGCCGGGCTTCGGCAACATACACGGCCACATCTCAGGGCAATCCGTTCCGCACTCTGCCCAAGGGTAAGTCGTCTGCTCAACATTCCCGCGAGCATCGATACTAATTTCACCGCCACAGAACCTCCACCCCGCGAGCAGCGTCATGGGAATAACGCGGGCGGCGGCGGTAACGCCCGCGGGGGAGGCAACTTCCGCGGTGGCGCGAACGGCGGTGGCATGGGCGTACCGCCCATGATGAACGGCGCCATGCGCGGCGGCGGAGGTATGATGAACGGTGGCATGCGAGGTGGCATGCCCAATATGATGGGCAACTTTGGTATGGGCTTCGGCATGGGCGCAGGCTTCAACGGCATGGGTGGTGGCGGCGCTGGCTTTGGCGGTCGCGGGGGCATGATCCCCCAAGGTCCCCGCGGCGGCATGATGGGCGGTGGGGGCGGCTTCAACGGTGGTCGCGGAGGCATGATGGGCGGCGTCGGTACGACTGCCTGAGTTCTCTGTATTTTTACGGATCCTGATGTTGACTCGCGCTGTTTTGTAGGAATGGGCATGATGCCAATGGGCGGCCGCGGCGGCTTTGGGGGTGTGCAGGGCCATTTCAACCCGGCGTTCATGCAGGGCGGCGGCGGTGGCGCCCCGCTCGGGCCCGACGGCCCCCGCAAGCGGTTCAAAATGGACGACAGCGGGTGAAGACGATGTGGCATAGGACGATCGTCGCTTTGTGTATATTTTACCAGCCTCCCCTTTCACGCTACGCTGCCTGGCCGCCCTAATCACTCTTCCTTCCCCGCTTATTTGCACTCACGCGTCCCACGAATCTCCGTACCT
Source organism: Trametes pubescens (assembly GCA_001895945.1). Lineage (NCBI taxonomy): Eukaryota > Fungi > Basidiomycota > Agaricomycetes > Polyporales > Polyporaceae > Trametes > Trametes pubescens. The sequence continues at coordinate 12,766 of MNAD01001516.1, forward strand.
AGTCGCGCTCCTCACAATGTCTTGCTCTCGCGATCTGTCGTCGTTCTTGTAACACTTATATCGGATCTACTAGCTCAGTACAGTGCACGTAAGCAGTATAGTACACCTGAGCTCACCATGAGAGACGGGGGAGAAGTACAGCTTTCCAGCTAGCGTCGCCCATATCACTGAACAAACACGATCTTCTCTTGAGCTCAAGTGCCGAAGGACATCCTGAGGTTGACACCACTATCAGACGCTGAGGTCTATCGGACGGACGTTAATTGTGAAAGGCTCATGATGCATCGAGCTCTGTAGGACATCATGAGCTGGGGTGACAGTATACGCAGCAACGGCTTGTCATTGTCAGAAAGTATATGTTGTTACAGTCCAGGGGATATACATGTTGTGTATACGAAGTATGTGCGGTTCTTTTACAGTAATGATGCGGGTGTGTATGGTGTGCGATGGAGGAGCAGTGTGCGACGAGCGAAGGCAAGAGAGCGAGATACAGGCTGCAAATGGAAGATAGAACGCATAGCATAACATAGGTCGACGTCGCCAGTCCTTCAATCAGCACCCCGGCGCATGAGTTCATGAGGTACCCACATATGCGGACGCGTGCGCCGTTCAGTACGAGCCGCGCTTCTCCTTCTCCTTCCGCCGGCGCCGCTTCTCGTCCTCGTGCCGCCGTTCCTCTTCCATGGCGAGCTCGTCCTCCTTCTTCGCGAGGCGCATACTGCACGTGAGCGGGTGTCGATGAGCCGCGGCGGATACACAGACAATGTGCGGGGGACTGACCTTCTCAGCTCCTCCTTCTCGACGTCGAACGCGCCGGCCTCCATATCCTCGTCGTCGCTGTACACGTCGCGCTGGATGTACGACGAGCGGTCCTTGCCGAACAGCTTCCAGATCTCGCTGCTGATATCGTTGCGTGCGGACCCAGCGGGCGCGGGGCGGCGCTTGGCCGGAGGGGGCGAGAGGCTCGAGGATGGCGAACGCGGCCGCTTCTTGATCGGTTGCCGGCTTGCTGGAGTGGCGGACTTGGACTGAGCGGACGTGGGTGGGCGAGGAGCCTTAGCGCCGAATGAGCTCGAAGCGGAGGGCTTGCCGTTGGCGGGGGTCTTCGATGCACTCCCGAACTTCCCTGGGGCACTTGCGCTGCCTCGGGCAGCGGGAGGCGTGCCTTTGGGAATAGATTGGGATTTCGATGCGGATGCGAACGAACGTGGAGACGCGGAACCGCTGGCAGCCTTGGATTGGCTGCTCGAAGAGGGCCCTGCGACGGCGGGCGTATTGGCGCGGGACGTGGACGTGGACGTGGTGGGCCCGGCAGGTTTCTTCGCAGCGTCCTTCTTGGACTTGCCGAACCAGTCGCTGAACTCGCGCGCCTGGTCGCCATCGAGGACCTTGCCCTGCCGCGCCTTCGCGTTGTCCTGCAGGATCTCGTCGATGGTGCGTGTATCCCGCTTCGTCTGGTTCAGTGCGTAGAGCGTTATGGGTTCCGCCGCAATGCGTTCCTTGACCGACTGGCTCCCACCCGCCGATCCCGCCAACCCCAGGGTCTTGGTCGTGATGTCGACCGCGCCACCCGGGAGCTTCCTCCCAGGCTTGTTGTACCCCGGGCCCTGCGTCGTCCGTCTGAACGTGCCTTTGTTGCCCCGCAGCTCCGCCTGCAAGCGTCGTTGGCGCTTTTCCTCGCGTGTGAGCGCAGAAGCGGCCCCGTCGTCGTCGTCGTTCGAGCGGCCTCCACGGGCAGCGCCAGAGAGTGGGTAGCCGCTCCTGTCCGTACGCCCTCCTTTGGGGCCAAATCGCAGGGCATCCCGCTCCTGCTCCTCGCGGCGCTGCAGCTCGTGCTCCTTCGCCCGGCGCTCCTCCTCGTGCCGGCGGCGGCGCTCTTCGTCGCGCTTCTGCTCCTCGAGCCGCTTCATGCGGAGCTTCGCCTGCAGCTCGCGGTCCCGCCGATCCTTCTCCTCCTGCTCCTTGCGTTTCTGGGCCTCCTTCTTCTGCCGCTCGGCGAGGGCGGACTGCACGGCGGCCTCTGATTGTCGAGTCTGGGAGACACTGAGTGCCATGAGGGCTGCGAAATTAGACATGTTGTAGATCGTGAATTGTGCGAGAGCCAGGCAGCAGGTAGTCCGAGTAGTATATGGCGTCCAGAGCCGAGAAAAGGACGAGAAAGAGAAACCTGAGTCAGTAGCAGCAAGGACGATGGAAGTGGTCGGGTCAGCACACAGTGGCGTTCGGCGTCTATTGCGGCCCTTCTTGCAACGACCACTGTTTGGTCCTGTTTGTGCACTGCCACTAGCCACCGCGAGGTTTCTCCACGGCTCCGACTTTTCTTGGTCTCGTTTTCTGCAGCTGCACGCAACGTTCACTATCTCTGCTTCGCTGTACGGAATGTCAAAGTCCTGCTTCGTATTGTGACTCGAATCTTGAACCAGACGGTGGTTTCTCTAGTTCAAGACCGGCGCTTACAGGTCTATCTGGGACAAGGTCACCCAAATGGGGTCCGGCCGGGCGACACGTTGCGCCCATTGTACTATGCTGTCAACCCATATCCTCGATGCTTAATCCGAAGGCCTTCATCTAGAGCCATCACAGGGACCTATGTGGATCCCGTGCCATACAATGGATGTCCCACCTTTTTTTGGTCGCAGCATCAAGCTGCGCGGCGTCAGCACCTACATACCCGAACGGTGGAGAAGATTCCGTCTTTCATCGCACATCCGTCTGTCCAAGGCTAAGCTACAGGCATGACGACGTCAGTGTCGTCCAGCAATGTACGTATAGCAGCCGGGAACCGCAGAATCTCTGCATGATTTATTTCTTCCGTAGCAGCAATGCCATTTAACCGTACTATTAATGCCTTGGAGTGGAGGACCATGACGTGTGTACCAGTACTAGCATCCGACGCAGACACTGTGATCAAATCCGCAGATGTCTGTCTCAAATTTAGATCAATCATAGCTGCAGGCAAAGTGTATAAAGGCTCGCGCCGAGTGATGATGCGCTACTCATCCTCATTCACTCTAGGCAATGTGTTCTGCCGCAGCACTCGCTCTGCTTGCTTTCTCCATAATTTCCGCAGGTTCCGCGGCAAATTCAACACAATGCCGATGCCTTTTCGGCGATCCTTGCTGGCCTTCCCAATCCGACTTCGACTCGTTGGCGCAGAAGGTCTCCCAGCCGCTCATTCACCCTACTCCCCTGGCGCAACCCTGCTATGCCGATGCGAGTTCATCCGAATGCGCCACTATTATTGCCAACCAGACCAATAGCAACTTCCGCGCGGATCATCCAGGCGCGATGCAGGAGCCCAACTTCGAGACGTTCACTTTCCCTAATGGCACTATCGACGCTTGCTACCTGAACGTCACCCTGGGTGTTCCGTGCCGCCAAGGGAGTGTGTCCGTTATCGGCGTCGACGCGCGCACCGTCAATGACATACAGGCGGCAGTCAAGTTCGCTGCCGAACATAATCTCCGCCTTGCGGTCAAGAACACAGGGTAAGGTGCATTGTTTAGACAGCCGTCTGAACGCGCCTAAATGTTCTTCCAGGCATGACTTCTTCGGACGGAGCGACGCGCGGGGCTCTTTCGTGATCTGGACCCACCACATGAAGAATGTCACCATGCACCAAAGCTTCCAGCTGACTGCGGCGCCCTCGAATGAGACATACGACTTTGGTAGCAGATTTTCTTGCACACGAGACTTGTATAAATGCTGATAGTCAGCACCGCAGCTCTCACCGTCGAGGCCGGCGTACAGTGGCATGATGCCTACTCAGCCGCCGATGCATCCGAGAGGACCATAGTCGGTGGAGTCACAGCGGGTGGTTCGGTGGGTGCAGCTGGAGGCTGGCCTGCTGGTGGAGGGCATAGCGCTCTCACCCCCACGTTCGGTCTAGGTCAATAGTATTATCCTCACAATGCTGAATGCATGCTGACCGCGGCGTAAACCACGGTACCTAGGCGTCGACAACATACTCGAGATGACGATGGTCACTGCGAACGGCACATTCCTCACCGCGAACACGCGCGTCAACCCCGACCTCTTCTGGGCCCTCCGAGGCGGTGGCGGCGGCACCTACGGCATAGTCACCTCCATCACGTACCGCACGCACCCCCGCGTGCCCGTCATCGGCGCGTTCTTCAGCGTCGGGGCCAACGCCTCCCAGCCAACCGCTTCCCTTCTCGCCGCCTTCACCGAGCTCGTGCGCATCACCCCGAACCTCACGGATGCCGGCTGGGGCGGGTACACGGACGTCGTGCCCGCGTTCCTGGGCGCTGGGGCAGTCTCGTTCGACATCACGTACATCATTCCGAACGTGTCGTGGGCGGCGGCGAACGCGACGATCCAGCCCTATTTCGACTTCGTCAGCGCACTCGCCGCGAACTCGAGTGGGGACGCAGCGCCGATGGCGGGTTCGTTTGCGTTCACCAAGCAGTACACGTCCTTCTTCGACTGGTACATGCAGACCATCGATGAGACTGGGGGCGTCGGCGCCAACCTCGAGCTCGGGTCGTGGCTCCTACCCCGCACGACGCTCGAGGGCAACCCGCAGGGTGTGGCCGAGACCGTGCTGGAGACCATCGCCGGGTATTAGTACGTCTTCCAACTCCTTGCGGCACTGCGATCAAGTCTTTCTCACCGTAATTCTCTGGCTCTTAGCCTCGTCGCAGGGGGCGCAGCTTCACGCGTCGACCCCGATGCGGCCGGCATCAACCCCGCCTGGCGCAAGGCCGCCGTGCACACCATCGGCGGGACCACTTGGGCGGAAGGTACAACTGCCAACGAGATCAACGCACTGCGGGCGGCTCTGAACGATCGCAACGCGAGGCTGCGCGCGCTGGCCCCCGAGTCTGGCGCATACTTCAACGAGGTGCGTAGGTTATGGTGCTTGGTCAGTTGATGCAGAGCTGACGCGTGTACTGTACCTTCGGCAGGCGTCGCCATTCGAACCAGACTTCAAGCAGGCGTTCTTTGGGTCGCACTACGACCGCCTGAGGGCGATCAAGAAGGCGTACGACCCGCAGGTCCTGTTTATAGTCACAGAGGGAGTTGCGTCGGACGAGTGGGACTCAACGTTGAACTGCCGCGTCTGAATCGCTACTATACTAACGTTCCCAAGGGTATGTTAGCTCACGCTGGATTCAACACGCGTGGTATTGAGAATGATGCTGGTGTTACTTATTCCATCTATACCTCCTTTGAAGGATATCGCTCAGGCTGGGAATATGGCTACACTCTGGTGCGGTTCTCTTCTTTTGCTCTCTCTAGTAAAACTCTGCGCTCGTAAATGTTCATGTCGTCGCACCGGAGTCCGCACCAACCCTGCACCAGTGTCCATATCTCACCATCACCTCTACCCACATTATCCAACCACCGTACACACATATTCAACTACCCGCTAACTGATATCACGCATCTGCGCCGTCGTCCGACATCGTGCGCTGGGGCAGGGCCGCGCCAACGGCCACCGCGATGCACACGAGCGCGGAGAGCATGGAGCCTCATTGAGGGGAGGTGGCCCCCGTGGGAACGACGCGCCAAAAAGTGTCTTGAGGCCTCTCTTCCGAAGCGCTGATGATATACGCAGCGGGTATTCTCGAAATGAAAACGAGTTGGTTTGCAGCACCGAGTGTTCCTGATAGGATAGTTTTCTGTCATGATATTCCGCACATAGCCCGCAATGCAGCCATTGACGACGCAGGGCTTCTGCCACCCATTCAATGCCCGCTGACATCCCCTGACGTCTCTCACCCAGGAATTGCAACTCAGCGCGTTCTCACAGGCGTCGCCACCCCCCCTCCGAACAAGAGGTTCTATGTCCTTTCCGGCTGACTGCACGCCGCGCAGCGGCGGCGGCGTCTGGACGTAAGATATATAAAGGGACTCGGTATGCCCATGCAACCACTCATCACTCGGTGCGGCTCTTCCTCAGTGCGCGCGACTCGCCTACCAACATGCGTCTCACGGGACTATTCACTCTACAGGTCGCTCTCTCTATACCCGCGGGGTACGCAGCAAACACCACCCAATGCCGCTGTCTTTTCGGAGATCCTTGTTGGCCTTCCCAATCCGACTTCGACTCATTGGCGCAGAAGGTCTCCCAGCCACTCATCCACCCTACTCCCCTGGCACAACCCTGCTATGCCGATGCGAGTTCGTCCGAATGCGCCACTGTCATCGCAAACCAGACCAATAGCAACTTCCGCGCGGATCATCCGGGGGCGATGCAGGAGCCCAACTTCGAGACGTTCACGTTCCCCAATGGCACCATCGACGCTTGTTATTTGAACGTCACCCTGGGTGTTCCGTGCCACCAAGGGAGCGTGTCCGTTATCGGCGTCGATGCGCGCACCGTCGACGACATCCAGGCGGCAGTCAAGTTTGCCGCCGAATATAATATACGCCTTGCGGTCAAGAACACCGGGTAAGGTGCATTCTCTGATATATAGCATGAACCCGACTAAGTGTTCTTCCAGGCACGACTTCTTCGGACGGAGCGACGCGCGAGGCTCTTTCGTGATCTGGACCCACCACATGAAGAAAACCACAATGCACCAAAGCTTCCAGCCGACTGCGGCGCCCTCGAACGAGACATACGAATTTGGTAACAGACTTTCCTGCATACGAGACCCGTATGAATGCTGATATTAAACGTCGCAGCTCTCACCGTCGAGGCTGGCGTACAATGGCATGAAGCCTACGCGGCCGCCGATGCATCCGAGAGGACCATAGTCGGTGCAGTCGCGGCAGGTGGTTCGGTGGGTGCAGCTGGAGGCTGGCCTGCCGGTGGAGGGCACAGCGCTCTCACCCCCACGTTCGGCCTAGGCCAGTAGTAGTATTCCCATGAGACTGAATCCATGCTGACTGCAGTGTCACGACTGTACAAATTACGGCACCTAGGCGTCGACAATATCCTCGAGATGACAATGGTCACCGCGAACGGCACATTCCTCACCGCGAACACGCACGTCAACCCTGACCTCTTCTGGGCTCTCCGGGGCGGTGGCGGCGGCACCTACGGCGTAGTCACCTCCATCACGTACCGCACGCACCCCCGCGTGCCCGTCATCGGTGCATTCTTCAGCGTCGGGGCCAACGCCTCCCAGCCATCTGCTTCCCTTCTCGCCGCCTTCACCGAGCTCGTGCGCATCACCCCGAGCCTCACGGACGCTGGCTGGGGCGGGCACACAGACGTCGTCCCCGCTTTCTTGGGCGCCGGGACGATACGTTTTGAGATCACGTACATCGCCCCGAACGTGTCGTGGGCCGCGGCAAACGCGACGATCCAGCCCTACTTCGACTTCGTCGGCGCGCTCGCCGCGAACTCGAGCGGCGACGCGGCCCCGATGGTGGTCTCGTTTGCGGCCACGAAGCAGTACACGTCCTTCTTCGACTGGTACACGCAGACCATCAGGGAGATCCTGGGCGTCGGCACTAACCTAGAGCTCGGGTCATGGCTCCTGCCCCGCACGACGCTCGAGGACAACCCGCAGGGTGTGGCGGAGACCGTGTTGGAGACCGTCGCCGGATATGAGTACGTCTTCCGACTTGTTGCAGCACTGTGATCACGTCTTTCTCACCACCGTATTCCTCTCGCTGTTAGCCTCGTCGCAGGGGGCGCAGCTTCGCGCGTCGATCCCGATGCGGCTGGCATCAATCCTGCCTGGCGCAAGGCCGCCGTGCAAACCGTCGGCGGAACCTCTTGGGCGGAAGGCACGACCTCCGACGAAATCAACGCACTGCGGGCGGCTCTGAGCGAGCGCAACGCGAGGCTGCGCGCGCTGGCCCCCGAGTCTGGCGCGTACTTCAACGAGGTGCGTACAACTTGAATGGTGTTCATTGGCGGCGCGGTGCTGATGCGCGTGTTCCGCCATCTCCAGGCGTCGCCATTCGAACCGGACTTCAAGCAGGCGTTCTTTGGGTCGCACTACGACCGCCTGAGGGCCATTAAGAGGGCGCACGACCCGCAGGACCTGTTCATAGTCACGGAGGGTGTTGCGTCGGATGAGTGGGACTCTACGCTGAACTGCCGTGTCTGAATCGCTACAATGCTGACGGGAGCCTGCGGGCGCACGCGCAAATACTGTCTAACTGTATATTGGTCCGGTAACGACCTTCATAGCTGACCTTCCTGAGGGTATGTAGCTCACACTGACCACGCGCGGTAATGATGATGATGCTAGTGGTATTCCATCTATACCTACTGTGAAGGATATCGCTCAGGCTGGGAATATGGCTATACTCTGGTGCGGTTCTCTTCTTTTGCTCTCTCTAAATCTCTTCGCTCGTAAATGTTCGTGTCGTCGCGCCGTCCGCGCCAAACCCGCACCCATATCTCACCCTTACCTCCGCCCACGCGCAATCCGACAACAACCGTGCACACATATCCAACCAGCTCACTAGCTCACGCGTCCACGTCGTCGTCCGACATCGTGCGCTCGGGCAGCGCCGCGCCCACGGCCACCGCGACGCACACGAGCGCGGAGAGCGCGTAGTACACAAAGTAGCCGCCCATGTAGTGGTGCTTCTCGTCGATCGAGAGCGCGAAGAGCGAGTTCGCGGTCGCGGGCCCGACCATGCGCATCACGGACACGAGCATCTGCGCCAGCCCGTTCACGGACCCCAGCGACGCCTTGTTCGGTGCGGACGCGGTGATGAAGATGAACACGCAGCCTACATGCGGGGGATGGCAGCATCAGCATCGCGTATCCAAGCTCAAGCTGGCGCAAGGAAGGGGAGAGGGGAGAGGGGGGACTGACCGTAGGAGAAGTTGACGGCGATGCTGAGGAGCGCCTGGCCGAGCACGAGCGCCCACACGGCGCGGCTCATGCCCTCGATCCTCGCGAGCTCGTTGATGACCGGGAACAGCGCAAACACGGGCAGCATGCTCGCGATGCCCGCCATGTACACGCGCTTCGTCCCGAACCGGTCGTGCACGCGGCCGAACAGGAAGATCTGCAGCACCCCGTTCACCAGTCCGTACAGCGCGAGGATGAGCCCGATCGTCTGCGGGGTGAGCCCGAGCCCCCCAAGCGCGATGGGCGTCGAGTAGAACACGGGCTGGATCGCGCGCAGCGTCATGTCGACGACCGCAAGGAAGGCGTAGTTGCCCGCGGCGACGATCACGCGCGGGGTGAGCAGCTGCCGCAGCGGGAGCGGGCGCGCGGCGTCGGGCGCGGCGAGCGCGGACTTGGGGATTTGCACGTCGTGGTCAACCGCGGCGGCGGTTTTGGCCTTGGGGGTGAGGCGGAGGAGTTGGCGGACGGAGGTGGGGTTGTGGACGGTCTGTGGGGAGGGGCGCGTTGGTGATGGTGGGATTGGGGGGTGGGAGGCCGACGTACCTCTTTCAGGAAGAACAGGGTAACGAAACACGCGATGGCTGAGAAGGTCGCGGGGATGGCACATGCAAGGAAATAAGGATAGGTCTTGAAGAACTCAATGTGTCCGAATACGTTAGGGAAGCGCTCTGCGGGCCGCGACAAAGTGCCGCCGATGACAGGGCTGGTGGAGAAGTCAGCCGGGTGCACTTGCACAGAAGAGCAGACAGGCTTACCCTAGAGTGGACCCTGTGGACCATGCGATGGGCAAGAAAGCGTACGCCTGCGCGATGTTCGAGGGATCTGTGATCTCGGCCAACATGCTCTTCATGACACCAATGTTGCCGTTGAGAGCACCGTTCAGACTCCGGCTGCGGGACGGTCAGTAAGGTCAGTAAGAGGTGTCGAAGAATTGTCTAATACACGTACCTGATCACCGCTCCCCAGAAAGTCCGCGACAACCCGAAGCAGTACATGGATATGGAGAGGCCCATCAGGCCGGTCATAATGACTGGCTTGCGTCCTATGTGGTCCGAGATGCGACTCCAGTGCAGCACAGTGAGGGCCTGCGTTGCGTAGAAGATGGATTGCTGTAGACGTCATAGTGAGCGACTTCGTCCGAGTACTTCAGTGCCAGATTGGAGAGGGCGTATAGAGTGCCAACCAGGGACATCGGGGAGTACTTGAGCGGCCCTTCTCATGTGCCCGACAAAGGGCCGGATCGGCGTCCTGGGTGGTTCTCTTACGAAGTCGGCAAGATGTAGGGTTACGTACCATGAGACCGACATAGTATCCTACCCGCGTCTCGTCTCCATGAGTAATGCCAATGTTCCGTATAAGCTGCACACATAGTATTCAGACTTGCGTGGAGTTACGTTGTGATCTTTGTGTGCTGCTTACGTCTGGCGCAAAGGGATAGATGACCTGGCTCGTGAGGGGTTCCGCGAGCTGCAGAACGAGGAGAATAGCGAACTGCCCCCAAGGAATGGGCGTATGTTTTCTTTTGTGCGGCGCCTGGTGCTCTTCGGCGAGCAGAGGCGTCTCCTCATCGACTTGATCAAGGTGCGCGGTCATGACAAGAGAAACGGAGAGAAAGGAAGGGGGAAAGACGGGGAGAAAGAGGGGGGGATTGAGGGTCAAGGGGAGACACTGAGCATGCTATGGGCCGGAGAGGGAGCATTATAAGTACGTTCGCTGTGTTCGGCGGGAAAGCCGATGAGTCAAGAGAGACGGCACTGAGAGCACTATCAATGCGATTACCTAAATAGACGCACCCATGACTTTCTTGTCAGAACTCGTCGACGTTCGCGATCCTCGTTCTCTCACAATTTTAACTACCGACTCCTTTGCATTCTCTCATTTGCGCGACGGCGCTGTGCGCTACGGCAGGGTGGCGGCCATATGCATGGCTGGAAGTGCAGGGCGACACACCGCGGAGGCGATTGGCGGAGAAAGGTGAGGAGGCGGGAGAAAGGTGCAGCCTGCAGCTGTGCGGACGATTCGTTCTTTCTGCTCAGACTTGCGCGTTTGGGCATAATTTCGTAATATTGATCGCCTGCCACGTGCTAACGTTAGGCGCCGGTGGGCAGCAGAGGCCAGCCCGCCCTTCTCGTCTTCCTCTCATGTTGCCTCCACTCCAACTCAACTGCCATATTCCTCGTCAGCTGCTCCTGTGCGAACTTCGGACGACTCAATGGCGCGCTCGCAGTCTCTGGATCTCTGGCACACGTAAAATATCGACAAATTTCGGCGTCTCGATCAGCGCGGTCCATACGCCGCCTTGTCCTTTCTTCCCTCGTTGCCGCTCGCTGCGGTGTCTAGGGCCGTTCCGACCTCCTCGCCTATCCTTTCTCTCAGGGCGCGCAAATCAAACTCATAAGGGCTAACTACCCGCCTACCCCTCGTGAACGGTTCCTACCTAGCCTCGCTTCGCGACCCTTGCCAATGGCTTTCCTCCATATCAACCACGACCCTGGCTGACGCCCTGGCCCATCGTCACGCTCACGTTCGTTTGTGATTTCAGAACAAGGACCAAGCGCAACCACCCACGCCTCTTAGCCACCTCCTCTGCCTACAAAACCCCCGCGACGGTATAGTCCTCTCTTCAATACGACCATCATGCTCTCTATGCTCGCATCCCACCCGTCCAATATGCGCTACTCTTCGTCTGCGTCCGACATGGGTCCGTTCTTCGCTTACGAAGTAAATGGAAATCCAATGATCGTGGATTCCGCCTTCTGGGACTCAATCACATTCCGTGCGCCCCCCATGAACAGACGCACGTACGACCTACCTCGGGCTGAGAAGCCGCGGTCCTTCGTGCTACCCTCCTGGCAGAGCCTAGCCAGCCTCAACACCGTCGGTGACGCCGTCCTGGACCCATCTGAGCTCCCGGAGCGACAGCTCTCGCCGATAGGGTCGCAGCGTGCCGCTCACCGAGCACCTCCCCGGGCACTCGCACCCGTGCCGCAAAGGACGCAAGCAAGGCCTTTGCCTAAGCCGCCGACGGTGGCTCAGGCTCAGGTCAACCGCACTATCCACGAGCTGCCAGCCCGTCCGCTTTCCGCACCCCCGCGCATTCAAAGGATCGCTCGAGCTCCCGTGCAAGAAGTGGAGAAGATCGAGGAGGTTCCCGAGCCACTCGAGACCGTCCAAGTTGGCCAGACCACTGCGACTGGGAAGGCCGAGCACTTGTCAAGCGAATGTCAAGGCGACCCTCTCTGTGCCACACACCGCAAGCGCCCTGCTCGCAAGACTGGCCCGCACAAGAGGAGGCCGTTCCAGTTGTACGAGGGTCGGCCCCAGTTTGGGTACGTCGCACCCCTTACCTTCTATTTCTGTCGTGTCTCGATGTCTGAACTGACGCGTGTTGGATATAGTTCGATACAGTGCAACGACTTCGACTGCACGGGCCGGAACTGCAGGGACTGCGCGTATCTTCTGAACCGCGGTGGCTCGTTGCGGGTGCAGGTCGCGCGCCCCATGATCGAGGACAAGCTGAAGGCCATCGATGAGGACTCGGCTTATGCGGAGGACACTCTCACCCTTCTCCACTTAAGGGCGACTTTCCAGGTCCGGCGGTTGATGCTCTGAGTGGGTTGTCCCCCATTACCCGAGAGCTAGGCCTGCCGCCTGAGTCCTGAGAATCGAGAAGCCGTCGTTTGTATCTTGTACCACCACCATCGCACCGTTATCATCGCTATCGTCACCATGTATGTCTGAATCTGTGTATGCTTCGTATCCTATGTTACATGCCATCATTATGCCTCCACTCTCGCGCGTGTCTGAGGTCACGAAGACTCCGATTTCTCTCGAGCGCGTGCCGCGTGCGTGACGGTCGTGGGCCTCGAATCCGCTCACGGGCAGAACGTGATGGTGTAGTCCGCCGCACTGGCCGCGTCGCACGTCCAGAGCGCGGTCCCGCTCGACTCGTCGAACGCGTACGCGTACGAGTTCGGGCAGTTCGACTCTGCGTGTACGATGACGGTCAGCTCTATCTCATGCCCTGAGGCGGTCAGCCGAGGTACGCGGAGACGCACTGAAGTAGGAGTAGTCCTGCACGCCCGAGTTCGGGCACGTCTCGGGCGTGTTGAAGGTGCCCGTGCAGCAGTTCGGGTTGTTCGCTGTGTGCAGGGGCGACAATTAGGCTATGATATACGTAGTCGAGGAAGAGCGGACTCGGAGACGTACTGGGGTCGCCGAGGCCGGCCGCGCAGGCGCTGTTGCAGCCAACCGCGACGCCGTTCGAGTCGAAGGGGCCCTGGAGCTCGGCCGGGCCTAGAGTGCGATTTTATCAGATCCGCGTTGAGTGAGTACTAGAGCTGCGTGCGGCTCGGACGCACAGTTCGGGGCGAGGTCGACCGGGCAGGACGCCTCGGGGCAGCCGACGCTGTTCGTGACAGCCACGGGGAGGTTGTACCCGTCGACGAGGGACACTGCGAGACGAATGGGCACATGAGTATTGAACGCGCTCGTCCTCTGTACAAGGGGCGACGCTTACCGTCGTAGTTGTCGGGCGCACCGCCGGCGACGCCCAAGGTGAACTCCGCGACCGTCGCGGGAGGAACGCCCTGTCCAATGACGCAGGATCAGCATTCGTCCTGGAGAGAATGTATCATAGTCACAGGGAAGGCGTACCGTGCCGGTGTGCGGGTCGCACTCGAGGCCGCCGTTGCAGCCGCCGTCGAGGCACTGGGTGGGGCCCGGGGTGCCCGTGCTGAAGTCGCAGTCACGGCGGCCCCAGATGCGGCCCGCCTGCCAGTTGTCGGGGACGGTGAAGGAGACGGTCTGGGCGGCGTCCTGCTGCCAGCCCGTCGGCTGGTCGGGGATGGCGGAGCCGACGTTGAGGTCGGTGAAGATCTGAAGTTCATTGTGTTAGCGACTGCTCGCAGTGCGCTGGGTTAGATGGGTAGCGCGTACCGCCGGCCTGAAGTGGAATGGGTGTGGTCAGCAACGGTGTACAGAGACGGTTATGGGTAATCGTAGCAGGACTGACCAGATCGTGAACGGACAGTTGTTCGTGACCGTGAAGGTCCGGGCGGAAGCCTTCGCGGAGAGCACGGCGAGCACGACGGTTGCGATGAAGCTCTTCATGGTGAAGCGTATACGAGCGTGGGGTGGTCGTGGTCTGAGATGATGAGCTGGGCAGGGCACAGGATGCTCTGTTCGTTTCCAGCATACGTTGCAAGGTCTTTATACCTCGAGCAGCGCCAAATTGCCGCGGTCACCCGCCACGAACGTGAAGGGAGGGCTGCCCTCACATGCGACCGATGCCGGATGCTGGTCGCCAACCTGTCGAGACGAGCGGACCCAACGGCAACAGCTCCACCTCCATCTGCCGGCGCACACGAAGAGCGCATCATGAATGACACAGTTCGCATATGCCGTAGATGCGACGGTACGCCGAGGCCGACCATGGCCCTGCTGCCCAGACAAAATGGCAGCTGTGACGTCGCGCCGCTCGGCAGACCTCTCGTGCGCCTCGGAAGATCCTGCTGTGACCTGTGATTGCAGCTGGGAGAAGACGAGGACGCTGCGTATCTGCTGATGGTTGCAGATGCCGATGGCGGCGGGGGTGGCGGCAGATGGTCAATTGCGCGGGGGCTTCGCGATGGGATGCGTAGCGGCGCATTACAGCGACTGCCATATCGAGGGCTGCGCACCACTGCCACCGCGGCGCAGCATTCTGAAGCATATGCTCGTCGCGCCCGCTAAGCTCAGACCTTGTGGCCTCGTCGTCGGCTATTGAAGCATGATCAGCAATCGTGCACTAACGTATAATGTATCAGCAGCGAACAAAAAATACGCACCGTTTTCTAGGAGAGGTCACCCATTCTTTGTGACCCAAAAATCGCCCCTGCAGCCTGCTTCGGTCGAGGCACCTTCCGACAACTAGGTTATACACCTAGACCCACTTCATGGGGCCCGGGTTGACGCCTCGGCTTGAACGGACGTAGAGCTGTGCCGTGTTCGAGTGTCGTATAGCCTGAATGTGAGCCGGCGGTGCACACAGCTGAGCGTAGTAGATGACGACACGAGAACTCAGGAAGCCGACTGACTGTGATCAAACGGACTGATGATCGGCCGGGTACGGGTTTCCTCCCTCATGCGCGCGCGCACGTTCTTGTTCGATACTCTTGCCGCTTGGAATATATGGTGATGACGGATCGTTCCCTTGGGTGTATCTAGACAGCTGACATGGTCATCCACAGTTATGTAGTCATAGAGAACGTCTAGGAGCGGAGGTATCGGACGCACACAGCCTATCCTGCGCCGCGACGGCACTGGGCCCTACATCCAAGGAAAAGAACCAAACATGCCGAGGTTCGGCGTTAAAAACTGCATTGCTCAACGGCGGTAGAGTCAGTGATATAGTACAAGGAGCTCCAATGAACCTTCTCTTCGACTTCGGACTGCGTCGTGCCTTTTTGTGCCTTCCTTACGCCCTCGGAACCCCACTTCAGAAGACGTTGTAGTACCGAGACAACGGAAGGTGCGTCGCGGGCTCGATGTCGGCGAGCTCGCCGTCCGCATGCACCTCGTAGCTCTCGGGGTCGACCCTCATCTTCGGCGTCGCGTCGTTCCACTTCATGTCCTTCTTCGTCACCGCGCGGCAGTTCCGCACCGCCTCGAAGCGCTTCTTGAGCCCGTACGACGCGATGACGCCCGACGAGATGGAGATCTCCGACACGAACGACACGGAGTTGAGCGCGGCCGACGCGGGGTGTGCGCCCCACATCGGGCGGCCCATGTAGGGCTGTACGATAGGGATGGAGGCGTTCGCATCGCCCATCTACGTGCGCACACAAAAGTGGAAAACGGAAGAGTCAGTATGAGTACGAGTGGGCGGCGGGGATGGCGCGCGAGAGGTTGCCGGAACGGGACGAACCTGTGCCCATGCTATGACGCCGGACTTGAGCACCATCTCCGGTTTGGCGCCGAAGTTCTCAGGCTTCCACAGCACCAAATCGGCGAGCTTGCCCACCGCGACCTGTCCGACGAGGTGGCTGATGCCGTGCGTGATAGCGCTGGCGCGAGAGTCACCGGGAGTCAATAAGTGCAAATCGAGCAGGGCCGGACGGAACTCACGGGTTGATGGTGTACTTGGAGATGTAGCGCTTGACGCGGGCGTTGTCGTGCCCGTCATGGTCGCCCAAAGTGGTGAGCGGACCGCGGAACTCGCGCATCTTGCTGGCAGTGCGCCACGTCCGGCTGACTACCTCGCCGATGCGGCCCATCGCCTGTGAGTCGGAGCTGATCATGGAAATGGCGCCCGTGTCGTGGAGCACGTCCTCGGCGGCGACGGTCTCTGCGCGGATGCGGGACTCGGCGAACGCTAAATCCTCCGGGATAGACCGATCCAGATGGTGGCATACCATCAGCATCTGTGGGGTACGCTGTCAGCGTGGAATGCTGGGTGGAAAGGCTATTTGGGCGGCGTACATCCAAGTGTTCGTCCAGGGTGTTGCCGGTATAGGGACGGGTGGGGTTTGTGGAGGACGGCAGGACATTGTCCAGCCCGCACACGACAATGATGTCAGGGGCATGGCCGCCGCCTGTGACCGGTTAGAAGCTGTCAAGAGGAGCACAGTAAAATCTGAAACACATACCTGCACCTTCGGTGTGATAGGTATGGATCGTACGGTTTCCGAACGCAGAGATGGTACCTAGGATAGAAGCATGAAGAGCGGCTCTCCGGGCTCCAGACCGCAGCCGATGGGAACGCACTCTCGACGAAACCACTCTCATTCAAAGTGTCCGTGTGTATGTTGACCTGGGCAGCGTCTATGAGCGGCGCAATGTACGCGCGGAGAAGTGCAAGCATACCTGCACATCGTACTTGTCGCCGATATCCAGCGCGCTGGAAATGACAGACGGAGTCGATCCCCAGTCCTCGTGCAGCTTCAATCCGGCCGCGCCAGCCTTGATGATGTCCTCCATTGCCTTCTTCCCGGTGTCGTTGCCCTTGCCCGTGATCAAGAAGTTCATAGGGAGCCCATCCGTCGCGGCGAACATGTGCCGCATATAGAACGGGCTCGGCGTGCACGTCGTCGCGTTCGTGCTCGCGCTCGGGCCCGTCCCGCCCCCAATCATCGTCGTCGTGCCCACCGCGAGCGCCTCCGTGACCTGCTGCGGGCAGATGAAGTGACAGTGCGCGTCGACGGTGCCCGCGGTCACGATGAGCTTCTCGCCCGCGATCACCTCCGTGCTCGAGCCGATGACGAGGCTCGGGTGCACCCCGGCCATGACGTCTGGGTTGCCGGCCTTGCCTATGCCTGTGATCACGCCGTCCTTGACGCCGATGTCCGCCTGGCAGGGAGGTGCGGTTGGATACATACATGCCGGCGACAGGATGAGGGGAAGCGCACCTTGTAGATGCCGGTCCAGTCCACGATGAGCGCATTGGTGATGACCAGGTCGAGGGTCGCCGCGGCCGGCCTGTCTGTGGCTTGGCCCATTCCTTCGCGGATCGTCTTCCCTGGAATGAGGATCAGCAGAATTCCTCAGCGTGTGTGACGTCTGACTTACCTCCGCCGAACTTGGCCTCGTCTCCGTAGACACACTGACATGCGAGCAAGACATCAGCAGCAACCCTGCCTACCGACCACCCAGACCCACCTCGTCGCGCTCGACCTCCACCCAGAGCGCAGTGTCCCCCAGGCGAACCCGGTCCCCAACCGTGGGGCCGAACATCGCCACGTACGCCTCGCGCCCGATGTCCGTGTCTTCATGCACCTCCAGCGCGCCGGGCTCAGGGACGTGCCCGAAGCCCTTCAGCACAAGCTTGCGCACGATATCGTCGGCGGACAACGGCTCGACGGGCCCAGTCGCGAGACGATTGCCACCTGTGATGATCTTTGCGCCCGCGATCGCACAGAGCGTCACCGTCTTTGAGTCGCCGGGCTCGAAGCGCACGGCGGTGCCGGCCGCGATGTCGAGGCGCTTCCCGTACGCCTTGCCGCGGTCGAAGGACAGCAGAGGGTTCGTCTCGATGAAATGGTAGTGCGAACCGATCTGCGGGCGGAATGGAATATGTCAGCTATGTCATCTGCGGTGTGCGCAGGAATTCCCGCAAGGGCACGATCCTCCGGCATCGACCACACATGCCGGCAAGTACGCTGTCAGAATGATTTGCCCTTCCATTCCGACATGAAATGTAGCGAAACCCACTGCGAGCGCAGCTGTCACCCTGGCCGTCCGGAACTAAGAGCAGGACTCCACGGATATCACCGTAATAAAGTTTCGCAGCTATGAGTTATAGCCGTGTTATAACATCGGTCCGGATGTATCCAGGCAGCGACCAAGCATTCCAGATCCTTACGCAACACCGGGCAGCCTCCAGTCATATCGATGCTTGCATTAGGGGACGTGCGCTAGCCCGTCATTGACCAACTCGTCGTATACGGAGAGCCTCACATCCCGAAACAGTGGTGTGAGAACGATGAACACAGTTGCTCACTTCCAATGTTTCAGGGTGTCCTCGAGACAGATGTCTAAAGATAGCGTCCCGTCTGCGCCCCACCCACGACATGAGAGATTGCGCACCTGGATGGGTCTGTCTCCGTTGTTAGTCACCCGTAACCGGACGCGCTCTCGGCCTTGGTTGATACTAATTCTGCCTTTCTTCACGACGACCGCGCCGGGCGCCTTCTCCTGAGAGTATTCCACGGCGTTGATAATCGGAAAGATATCATTCGAGGGCACCGGCAGGAACGATCCATACAGCGCCGCTTCCAGGTTGCCCTCGTCCGTGCAAACCGGATCGTGCACGGTGACGAGGAACACGCTGGTATGTTGTGTTCGATATGCACACATACACGGACATATGGACGGGCTCACCCGTCGTGGAACGTGCCCTCGACCTGGATCTCGTGGAGGAGTGCGGACACGCCGGGGAGTACGTGCCGTCTTCCGAGCAGACTTTTGCCGTGCTGCATAAGCTGGGCCACGGAATGCTTGCCATCTCTGATTCGCTCCTGGAGCTGGGAAGCGATCAGGGCGATGGCCTCTGTCTGGTTGAGCTGGAGGCCCCGCGCGAGCCGTTTCTGCGCAAGGAACCCCGCCTGCGCCGTGTTTGGTCCTGTCAGTAATTGTCTCTGGGGATGCGCACACTGCGGCGTACCTGGTGCAGGAGAAGTTTGGCTTCTTCTCGCGGTAAGAGACGCATAGTCGCCGCACTGTATCGCTGCTCGCGTCAACTTGTCAAAGCGGTGGTGACGCCTAAAATGCGCTGTCTCGCGAAGCTGCTCTGCCGTGCGGTGTACACGGGGTGGGCCGTGTCGTGCTCGGTGTGGACGAGGACGCTGGGAGACGCAGAGAAGACTTCATTTGGAGAGGAGCTAGGAGCACGATAAGTGCGGTCCGCGCAGTGCGATAAGTACTTGGCTTAGCACTGAACGCGTCCCTGAGCGGGGAAGGCTAGATAAGATCTCGTGCGGCCTATGCAGATAAGATTTTGATGCCTCGAGGCGGCGAGTCGAGCAGAGGACCCTGTCTTCGTCTCCTCGTCCTTCCTCCTCATCCCCATCTGTCGTCTGTTCATCTGCTACACTCCCTGCTACACCTCTTCTTAGCAATGGAACCCTGCTTCACTTGAGTTGACATCTCCTATGACTCCGGTCTCCAGACACTGCCCTGACGGCTAGCATCGGGATGTTCCAGCGACAGCACAGCGGCCTGTTACGGTGCCTCCCGCCCACGTCGGGTCAGCGTGTTTGTTGCGGCGGGACGGGGCGGGGTGGGACGACAAGCTGAATTGGGATACGCGCGCCGCTCAGGACCGTCGTGAGTTCTGGGCCTACCGATCGTTCATTGTGTGCCACCACCGGGGCATGATAATTGTGCTCTCACGTCGTCTTGAATTGTCCTGCAGAGACGAGTTGCTATTCTCAGCGGGCTCCGATGTTCTGCTGGGTATCATCGCAGTGATAGTTGCGGTCGCGACGCCGGTGACCGTTTGACATCAAGCATATCAGCCTCCGTGGAAGCACGTCTGTTCATGCACGCACAGCACGCGCCTTCTGGGCGGGAGCTGTGCGCGCCGCGCCGCCGCCGCTACCGACGCCGTACACTGCATCGGCGCGGCGGATGACCACAGGCCACGAACGCTCGGAACGGAACACAGCGTCGTGGGTTCAGCATGGCCGACGAGAATGGCGGATTGACTCGAGTGCGATGCTAGACGCCGGCGCCCGCGACCCCATAACAGGCAAGGCAGGTCACGTGGGGTGGGGCACTGGGTGGTATTATATCCCGCGCTTTGTGTCTGCGGAGGATTACCCTTTGTCCTTCCGACTCCACCCCGGCCGCGTCCTCCCCTCGTCTCTGCACTTAAGTTCGTCCATGTCCTGCGCTGTGGCCCTCCCGACTCCTGCGTCGACCTCCTCCTACGTCCCGCGGAAACGCACCATGTCCTTCTCGTCGCCCACGCCTCTCAAGTCCGCCCGCACTTCGCTTCGCCGCACGGGCTCCTACCTCTCCCTCGCGGACATGCAGGCCGCCGAGTATACGCCACTCTATGGGCGCGAGGGCCCGACAAAGTCCTACACGACCCTCGACAGCCTCGTTATCGGTCAGTACGACCAGCGGATGCGGACCCCCAGACGGAGAACGACGCCGTTGCGCACGCCGACCCTCCATACTGCGCCCTCGACGCCACAACCCTCGTCCTCCCAGATCCTCATCCTTACCTCGCGCCGCACCACACCACGCCCGCGCACTTCATCGCCACTCGCCCCGGTACAGCGCACGCTCGGCGAGCGCCCCTCGCTCCCGTGCACGAAGAAGCGCGAGCCCGATCTGTACCGCGCCGCGATCGAGACACGCATGCGGCTCTCGCCCGTCGGGCGGCACATCCTGCGCATGGGGCCCAGGGTTGCGCTCTCCATCATCTCCGCGACGGAAGCCCTCGAGCACATCGTGGCCGATGCAGACCCGCAGTGGCGTGGCGACGCGGCGCTGGGCGCCTCGTGGGTTGACGTCAGTCCGGAAGACTGGGAGATGGTCGACCACAGCCTCTAGGCGCAGCAGTCGCGTTCCCTTTTTTTCCTGCGACGCGCGTCGCGGGCTGCGTCGTCGCACTCCCCCGAGGCTCGTGCGGACGCGCGGTGCGTGCGTGGCACCGGCTCCCGCGAGATACTCCGCGGCTCTCTTTACACGGGCGGAGGCGTCGGCGCCTCCTCGCTCGCATGACTTATTCCTTTCGGGTCTCCCACGCGACTTCCTCTCATCCGGCCGGGCTCTATGTGTTGGAGCGGTTATCGTTTCGTTTGAAGAATATATCCTGGACTTGTAAAATACCGTTGTATGACCATAACCCCCCTCGCTTTGTAGTACTTCATCATAGTCACTTGTACAGCACCGTAACCTCCCACCATGCGCTACCACACCTCTTGTTGCCTAATACCAGTCGTTTCTGTAACCATACCCGCGCTCATGATCCATGTCAGACGGTTCTTACTTCGGAAACCCGAGCGTTGCATCGCAGGCGGCATATCGCGATGGGTGCCGCTGCGCGCCACTGTGGCGACGGTGGCTGTGGCGCGCCGACCAGAGCGCGTACGTCTCTTTCCGACCGCCACCGGCCGCCCAAACCTCTGTTTTCGCTATCGTTAACTTCTACGTGCTTCTCCTCATCGCACTATTCGTATCTGGCAGATCTTGTTGGAGCTGTCATGTATCCTCGCTCGTGATATGGGAACTAAGTACCTACGCCTGGCCTCGCTACGAGCTGTGACGCTCTGCCCGGGACCATCGCGACGAACTTGAACACCAATCGCCCTGCCCGCCTCCAAAAGAGTGTGGAAGGTCTGCCTCTGAGAGACTACCGACGCCCGGATTTGCTACGACCCTTCACGATGCTCTGTCTGGGACCATCGCGACGAAGTTGGACATCGTACTGACACGGCTGCGCAGCGCTAAGGTCTCCTGGCTGCGCCTACAAAAAAGCTAAACATATTGATGGTCTCTTCATGTTGCACAACGTGGTTCCAACAGATAGAATTCCCTTTGCAAGCGCCTCTGTTACGTACCCAACCACAGCTAAGAGGAACGTTGCATGCCCTTCCGACCGCATCTGCGCTCGGAGCTTGCGTTGTATCCGTGGAGAAGGCCTTGACGCCAAAACGAACAGACAGGAACCCAAGATTTGTTCCCCACAACAAATGTTCAAGATGTTGGAGCCATCTTCGTAGCCCATCCACGCGAGCCCGCCCATGTCTGTGGCAGATGCGGGTGGCCATCGACTGACCGTAGGCCGCGCACATGTGCAACGCGCTCAAAGCGAAGGTCAATACCAGTAGCATCTATGTCATGAGGGCGCGCCGTCGCGCGCAGCCGCGCCTGCTCACGGAGTAGAAAAGGCTCGTCCAGCGGGGACGAAGGACGGCAGGACAGCTCTCGCGTACTGTTCATTCCTGTTCCACTCATAGCTTGCTCGTCATGAAGGCTGTCTCCGCTATCGTCTGCCTGGTCTTGGCCCTGAACGTCGCGGCCGTGCGGCAGTTCACGATCTTCAACAACTGCACCGAGACTATCTGGTAAGCTGCTCCTTCCATGGCCAGTGAGCAGCCTGCACATATCACGGAGCTCACCACCTTTCTCCAACTCCAGGCCAGCCGTGCGTCTCGCTGTTCTACCGCTCGCAAACTTTGATCGTGATGCTCACTAGTATCTTGCGTGTATAGATTTTCACGGATCTGAATGTCGGGAACGCCACTCCCAACCAACCTACGGGGTAAGCTCCTCTACCACTAGCCCCTTCAAAAAGTGTTCCAGTGGTTGTGCGACTAACCTTGCACTATGTATGGTCCAGGTGGCTGCAGCCCGCCAAGAACTTCACAACCTTCGAAGTGCCTGATAACTGGCGTGCGGGTCGGATCTGGGTACGCTCCGACTCGCTTTCCTTCCCAGCAGATTGACCCATGCTGATGGCGGCGATCGGGGGTGTAGGGCCGCCGCAAGTGCAACTTTGAAGAAAATTCGAATACCCCCGAGAGCTGTCTCGTCGGAGGCTGCAACGGGGGGCTGGAATGCGACCCCCACACCGGGACGGTCCGTCTGAACCGTCTCTGGACCGCGTATGTTTCAACGTTCGCTGACGTGCGAAACCTCAGGGTGTGCCTCCTGCCACCTTGGCGGAATTTACTTTGGGAACCAACGGCGTTCCCGATAGCTACGATGGTCAGTAACTACCTATGCTCCGATATTGGAGCTGTAGATACTGAGCGATGGGATCCCCAGTCTCCTTGGTTGATGGCCACAACATACCGATGAGGATCACCCCGTCCCACCAGAATTGCCGCATTGCGGATTGCCCGGCGGATCTTGTAGACAACTGTGAGTCTGTCAAATGAATCATCATGGGGCCAGAAGCCTGACACTACCGCGCGTGCAGGCCCGGAGCCATTGAGCGCCCCAAAGGACGATACCGGCAAGCTGTGGGGATGCAAGACCGCATGCAGCGCAGGCCTTGCTGGCTACGGTACGTCTCGCTAGTTGTTCAGGCGGTCAAAAGCTGACCAAAGTGCCCTCCGCAGATAACAGCCCGGATTGCTGCACCGGGGAATTCAACTCGCCTGTGAAATGCCCCAGCTCTGGCGTGGCGTTCTACAGTCACTTCAGTGCGTAGATCCACCGCACCGGCCCTCATAGGGACCTGTGGCCCTCGCTAACATATCGTGCACTTGCTTTGTTAGAGAGTGGCTGCCCGAACGCCTACGCGTACGCGTACGACGATCCCTCCGCGCTCTTCAGCTGCGACTCCGCACTGGGGGCGAACTACGACATCACCTTCTGCCCCGGGTCTTGAAGAATGCGACATCCCCAGCCTCGTACTCTAGACATACACTCTCGCCGCCGGACACATTCTCACTTCCCCCACTTCTTGGACTCGGCGGCCGCTATGACGTATTTCCGCGTACTATTCGGAGGACAGCCGCCTGCTGTAGATGCATGTGGACATAGGCATCGTGTGGTGCCCGTGCCTGCCACACATTACAGCACCGTACACGCGTGTTCCTAGCTGTCTCCCGATCGTGCCCCCGATCTCGAATGTCCCTGCCCCTACTGGTGGCGTTTACTGAGCGTGCTGTGCAATCATCAATGTACACCTTTTCCCGCCACGTGTGTATCAAACGCGTTGATGAGCGTTGCGGGCGTCTACCAGAGTTTCTTTCCGACGTCCACCACTGTGTCGAATGTTGAGTTGGGTCCGCTCGCTCGGCGCCTGGCCAGTTTTCAAGCCCTCTGGAGGACCCGATCCATTTGCTTCCCCGTATGCCCACGGCACCGAATCCAGTGACAGCGAACTCAACTCTCACCGCGGCTCACTCCGAGCACTGGCCAAGCCGAAGTCACGGATACTGGCACCCCCCACCGCTCCCGTAGTCAATGAGGCATCGGTTACTGCCGATGACTTCTTTCATTATCCGCTGGCAGCACCCCACATCTCCTCCGTCCGCGCTAGTAGCGTCCAGAGCGTTGTGACACCTCAAACTATGCAGCAGGAAACCTTGAGCTAAAAATAGTCCCTAAAGGTATGTATGGGATGATATCACCGTTCTTGGGGCCACTGCCAATTACCCGCGTCCTACGCGTGGCTGACGTCGTTGAAACCGCTGCGCTGTTCGAGCATAGGCGACCTGGCATTTGTGGTGTCTCCGAAAGTACCTACATTGCGGTAGGACTTTTGTTTTTGGACCGTTTCCCCAGCCGTTCATCTTCTCTGAATCATGAGGAGCTGTCGGCTGCATTACTACCCCACGGGCGTCGCAATTCTGGGTTAGCCAGATCCACTGTTCCCCAACGGCCATTGACATGCCTCAAGAGTGTCAGCGGAGCCAGGACGAGGCCGACCGCTTATCTGACCTCTCAGAAACGAGGACCTTCAATTTGAGCGGCTTCGACCGTTCAGCGCACCCGAGCATCCGTCCTCGCTTGCGGCTGGCGCCCTTATCAAGTGTCTTTTTGGGAGTCCGCCGTGGCCAAGGCCTGGTTCTGGCGCCTGCCTCCGTGTGCTCCTTTCCCATACCTTGTGCGGTATGGCCCGCTGGAAGGTCGGATCACCCGCTCCCGCGATCGTGCTGCTGCATTAACGCATCTCATTACGCCCTTTCAATCACTCTGTTCCCACTAGCGCACCGAGCAGCGCGAGAGGCCACAAATCGCGGAGCCGCTATTCTGGTACGACGAGGAGAAGGCCGCCGCATTCCTGAAGATTCCTGACTGCGCCACGGCGCGACAGAGCAGGCGTCTCGACATGACGCTAACGGCGGGTCGTGGGCCTCGAACAAGGCCGCGCCAAGGAGCGTTCGCCACGCCGTCGTCAGTCCATCTGCGCCGCTGGCATGTGCCAGTCGCCCAGGGTCCCCTCGGCCGTGGACGGCAGCTACATTGCCCCCGGGCCCGCCTTGCGGGATCCAGCCCTAGGGTGAATTAGCCGGCAGTTACGACAGCTGTCCGGCGTATAGGTGAGCGTCAAGGATCGTCAGCGGCCGCAGCCGTCCCACGGTGCCTCTCATTGCGTCGGAGCTCACGTTGTTGGCAGAACGTTGCACCGCTAGCCTGAGCACCCCCACCGTCCCACATCTCAGCGGGGTGTACGCTCGTGGCGCTTCTGTTCGGATGGCCTACCGTGTCTACACCTTGCCGCGGGAAGACACGGGTTTCTGAGAAGGTACGGCATGGCCATCCTTCGCGCTAGTGCTCACTGACAGTAGTGAGGGTCACTGTGTCCATGCGGACCGTTACGTCTATTCGTTGGGTGGCCGCCTTCCCTTCTGTGGACATGCGGGAGCCCAAGATATCCGGCGCATCCTACTGGCCCTGTATTCGGCTGGAACCACCTGCGACGGACCACCGGTGCGTACGCAATTAATCTCCAGCACTATGCGACGGCGACACAGAACATCCTTGCGGCGTGTAAGCGGCGAGCCCATATGGCTTCACAAGACGCGCAGTTGATGCAGCGCATTTGGACCAATGGCCACCCGCGCCAGGCGGGCTGACACGGTTCACTATCGGACCAGAAGCGCAATTGCGATCGTCCAAGGAAGTCGTATGCCTCCCAGGTGTTCTCGTTCATCTCCGGCTTCCACCTGATCTGCTTGCGGGCTCTTCGTGTGGACATTTGAACGACGCCTACGACGCATCGAACGCTGGTACGTCGCCCTGTCTCGCAACGCTCGTCCAGCGGCTCACGTGAAGCAGATAGAAACGCCGTCTGCAGAGCGGCAGTCAGGTCTCGAGTATTCAGATGCACCAGCGCCGTGCCTGCGTGACCCCCGCGCTCGGAACGCTCGGGGATGCAGCGGCGAGCTGAGACGCCGCGCTCCGAGAAGAGGCGATCCGCTTTCATTGCATCACAGCCAGCTGCCAGACGTCAGCGGCTCAGGGCCAGACAGCGCACATTGCAGACATCGGTGCGTCGCGTACTCGTTCGCCGCGCTGTGCTTACTGTACAGGCCGGCTGCTTCCGACCTTCTTTCCACACCGCTGTGATTGGTACGGGACGCGAGTATGAAACTCTAACACCCTAGAGACAGCCCACAGAAGTTGCGTCACCATCGGACTCGAAGCACGTACGGTGGCGCGCGAGACATGATAGAACTCTTTTCTATTGATATCATACAAGCATGCCCAAGAAGTAAGTGGAATACACGATTCGAGCGGGATTTTGGTATACAAAACAACATTTCCGGTTCCGGCTGGGACCCTGGTTTTCGACGCCCGCTTGAACACGGCTCGTCAGGCTATACAATAAACTTCTGCCCCCGCTATAGGGCCCGAGGCCCCCTTCTTCTCTTCGAGCCGGCCGTTCCAGATTTTCGTGCACGATCGCAATTAGGCAGTGCCAAGAGCGCGTTCGAGGGGCGCTGCCATCTCTTCGGGGTTCCCCACCCACTGTACGACGCCGTCCTTGGGCGTGATGATGAACGCTAGAGAACAACAGCACGCATGAGATCAGTCCCGCACGTCCCCTGAGCCCGCGAAAGAGAGTTTCATTAAGCTCGCGAACTGGCCACGCACCCAAGGGGATAGAGAGATTTTGGCCGGGCTGAAAGATCGCTGTGATACCGAAGACGCTTAGTCAGCGCACTTCTCGCCAGACGCAGCGGACACGGGGACGGGGGGCCAGGAACAAGGAACGCGGGGGTGGGGGTGGGAGAGCGGCACACGCACAATTGACCGCGACCCGATGCGTATCGATGTATATCGGGTAGTCCATGTCGTCACGGCGCGCGACGAACCGGCGCACGGCCGCGACGTCGATGGGCGCGTGCGTGAAGATGCCCTCCGCGTTGAAGGCGACGACCTTGACGTCGGGGCGCGTGCGCGCGAGGACCGCGAGGTCGCGGAAGACCGCCAGGCATGGCTGGGAACGTGGACGCGCGGGCGCGGGTCAGTGCGAAGGCAATTAAGCCGTGTATGTCCCATATTGCACGCACCCTGCACCATCTGCACCGGGGGAAAGAAGATCTCGGGGTCAGTATGCTGCACACTCTGACGTACGCGGCAGCGGCACGGGCTGCACTCCGAGGCGAGCGCCGCGGGAGCCTCCTGCGCTTCGCCTCCGCCCGCGCCCGCAAACGACCGGCAGCCAGTCCCCTGCGGGCGCCAAGCGCGGCAAGCTCACCCCCTCATCTCAGCCGCGACACACGCCCCGCTGCGGCTCGAGCACTAGCGGAGGAAGCTGCACGTACGACGCCCAGAACTCGATGATGAGCAGCTTCGCGTCCCGCCAGCCGTCCACGGAGCCCTTGATGTTTTCGAACGGGCCAACGTCGAGCCACCGGAGGTCGACGCGCTTGCCCAGGAGGGGGCTCGTCCAGCCCGGCCGGAGGAACGGCGGCGGGCCCTTGCGGAACTGCACCTCGAGCGCGTCCCACGCAGGCAGCTTCGCGCGAGCCCAGAAGCGCTGCACGACGGCGGGGTCGTGCGCCGTTTTGAACCGCGCTGGAGATAAGTGTGCGACGGTGAGCCAGCAGCTCCGACGGCACATGCGGCGGATCACACCCACCGACTGCGGTGTTCCAGCGACCTGCGATACGCGGTGGCATTAGCTCAATCATCGTGTGGACTGACGGTAAGAGCTCGGTCGGTCGTTCCTACCTTGATCCCACTTGTCCTCGTACAGGTCCTGGAAGACGGCCCAGATGTTGCGTCCGAAGTCCGCCTTGACAGCGAGCTCCGCTGGTGTTTCGGGTCCGAGGGAGGCCATGCGTGTTCTCTAGCAGTCGTCAAGTAACCCGAAGATAAACCAAGAATATTTGAGGCGAGGCGATGGGTGACGGGTAGCAAGCCACGGATGAGCACAGTACTGGTGAGCCGCCCCTATAGCTCTGCAGATCTTCAACGTCTGTCAGAGTAGGATGAGGCGTATATATACGGAGACGCACCGGGTGCTGTAGCGCTGTCAAGGCCTTGAACAAGAAGCTGCTGTCAGTGTTCAAATTTCAGACGGTGTCGGCGGCGAGGTGCAGTATATATCAGGAAGACGGCGTTCAAGCATCGAGGACAGGGTCTCGGGGGTCGGGCGCGGGCGGACCTCATGGCGCGAGGCAGCGGGGCGACTTTTATTTAAACTGAACGACGGCGGGGGACCGATCTCGCCTAGGAGCGTCGCTGGGTTTCAGTGAGCGGGAGGAGGAGCGTGGAACTTTCATCGATGCCGTACGAGGAAGGCGGAGGAAGAGTTGGAATTCTGTTTGCTCGATCTGCGCAGACGCACACGCCCAGGCCATTAATCAATCAATCTTGCTAGAACGCCCCGTGCTTCTCCGGCCGCGTGTTAAACCTTGCCATCGCGGACGAAAAAGATGTGGTTGGACGTTAAGGGGATTGAACCCTTGACCTCATGCAAATTGCTACATATAGTGCAAAGCAGGCGCGCTACCACTGTGCTAAACGCCCATAAAGGTTGAAGGCCTCCAGGGATTCTTGGGCAGGCATGCTCCCAAATAACATACCTCTCAGGAGAACGACCTTCATGACGTCGGGTCGTAAACCAGCCTCACGTTCGTGGTGGAAGAGAATCATGACGCTTATATGTAGGGTCAACTTTATTCATAGCACACTACTGCGAAGAGCCGGACACCGATCGAGCGTTTCCAACAAAGTACATCGTTCACAGGTGAGACATCTCTACGTGGGACGAACAGCGGAACTTGAGCGCGATCGCAACAACGCCGTAATATACACAGATATGGTGGTACCGCAATACCAAGTCACGTCGCGGGGAGGACCCGGACAAGCTGCCAGGTTCTTGCACAAGAAAGGTCATCGCCGTCGCCGCCAAATAGACTCGGAATTCACGACTTCACCTCAAATTCAATGCGTACCGGCGGTATAGCGCCAACCGTTGGGAAACACCGTCGTGCCTGGCCCTTCGATAAGCGATGTCTCCTGGTCATAGCGGGAACCACGGTTCACGCACCGTGCCTCAGGATATTCGGTACCAATCACTGGGGCTTTCCCGTCCCTGCCTTAAACCACGGCCAGAATACAGGGACGGTCCTAAGCGCGAAGGAAGGTTGATCAGTAACATCATCGACGCTGGCAAGTCAAAGTCGTATAAGCGGCAGACTAAAATCCTAGCCAGCTAGTCCATAGTCGAGTCGACGATCTGGACGAAGCAGTGATGTCCGGCCCGATGCCGCCACCTTACCACGTCACGTACAATACGTGGGGGCGGGGACAGTCGCTGACACGCTTCCGTAAGGAACTCGCGAAGCAGACTTAGTGCAAGGTGAAGTGCAGAAATCGCTCCTTGTATTCCGCGATTGGATAGATGCAAAGATTCAACACGCGCGGCTTCAGAAGCCACCCCAACTACAGTATACCCCCTGAGAAACATCGACCGCAGTGCCTGCGAACAATGGCCCTCGACATTCTTAAAACAGGGCATGCAGACTCACCGCTTGTATTCTTGCCATTTTGCGTCATTCCCGAACTTCTTGTCCCCAGCCCGCTGCACACGATGGTCAGATTATCCCTGCTTCCGCGTGCCAACAGGACGTACCTCCAGAGGGGGGACGCCCGAGACGCGCGTCAATAGGAACCACGTCAAGAGTGGGCTAGCGCCAGCGATGAGCCACGCCGCCTTCGGAAAGAAGGAGCTGCGCAGGGAGCCTCCCGATAGCAACCACATCCCCGTCCATACGCCCACCTCGCCGACGTAACTGCAGCGCCAATCGATGGTATTAAGCCATTCTGAGCATTCAGGCGCACATAGAGTTGACACGAAGACGTACTTGGGGTGTCTGCTTATTCCCCACAGACCCCGGGTGATGAACTTCTCATCATGTTCCTTGTTGTCCCTTCTATGACGCCAAGAAGACTTCTGGTGGTCGGCGACTGCACATCTGCGTTAGGACAGTCTTTGAAAATCACGGGAATTGGCATTACGTACCAATCTCGAATAGCCAAGAACCGGCTAACAGCGCGAGGGATACATAGTCCAGGCGTTCAAGTCCAGGATGGTTTGCAGGGGGCAGAGTGTTCACCTGAGAAGCAATACGCCATTATGAGCGAGACGCTGGGTGTGAAATTCGGACGCCCCGGCCCTCATGGTATACGATAGGGCATTACTAGTATACGCATTGCCGTAGCATCACATATATTCGGGCAATGTTGCCACATGATGTGATAAGAACTGGTCAAGAGAAAAATGCCTACCATATATACTGGCAGTCCAACCAGCATTACCCACGTGGCCTGTGCCATCCAAAATCCCGTGAATACCGCAGGCTTATGTTTCACCTCGTCAAATCGAGAGTCACCGCCCGCCTTCATGGCCCTCTGCGCGGATAATATGAGATACCGCGCGATGTGGAATGCGTGCAACTCACAGAGAAGAGGAAGGAACCAAGTCTAGTGGACCAGGCGAGGATGGCAGCATTGAGCAAAATCTGTCGCGGAGCGAATGAAGTGATAGGTGGCAATATGGCGTTGGGAACGCGGTCCCAGTATTTCAATTTGAGGTGAGGGTAGTAGAGGGAGACGAGCGTCGTGGAGATGAAGCCAATGGATCCTCCTAGGTCGTAGAATTTCTCGTTTGCCTGGGGCACAAATATCAACGCCAGTGCTTTTGCCGCCCATCGTGTTGGTTCAGTTCGTTAATGCGGGTTATTATATGGCACAAATACCTGTCTGTAGACCGAACGCGGACACGACGGATGGCACTAGCTTGGAGAAGAAGGGCATGGTGACGAGGCGTTACTAGGGAATATGTTGATTCTCTGCCTTATATGCTGACGACGAACGGGCCCCTTGAAAAGGTGATGGCGGTACGGGTCCAAGACGTCGAACGAGCAAACGATCGAAGAACTTGGCGGCGAAGGTTACGCTTGCTGGAATGACAGGATGACGCGTAGGTGACACGGTCACGTGGCTATCAGGAAAGGTGACGTCAGGGCAGTCTTCGCACTCCGAGTCCTCCGCATCCACCACTTGAGCGGGCAGTACGGCAAGCTGCATCTACGTACTCACCTCTTCCACTATAAATTCTCTTAACGCAAGTTAACCACCCGCTGCCGCGAAGCCCTTATTCCGGAATCCTCAAAACATACGCAAAATGTCCATGCAACCTAACGTACTACACCTCGAGGCTCCCAAACACAAACCCGACAGTGCTCAATCCGTTGTGCCTCATCCACCTCCTGAGGATCATCACGAAATACTACGCCAAAAGCCGAATACGAATACTGGATGGACGGGGCCCATTCCCAGTCAGCAGGGAGGAGGCAGCGAACAAGGCTTCATGCACAAACCCCCGTACGACTGGAGAAGCGAAGGTGATCTTTTCGAGCCCAAGTACTACTCGTACGCTCGGATATTATGACTGCGTCCACACCAACCGCCATTCACGGGCGCATGGGCACAGGCAATGCTGGTGCGGGAACCTCGCATTCGAGTTTCATGGAGATCCTGTAGATGCGAAGCATTGTCACTGCAAGCAATGTCAACACCTCCACGGCGCGCCCTTTCAGTGGGCGGTCATATTCCCCAAGGTATGCCCTCTTTTCCTGCTCGAACGTGGGTCACTGACAAACGTCACGGTACGCAGACCTCTGTCCGAATGGTGAAGAACAATAATGATAGCCTCCACTTCTTCTCCACCCAAAGACGGCAAGGTGTCCACGACGTCCCATGCAAAGCCAGTATAACTCTCGTTGTCAGATATCTCAACTAGCAGACTAACGCCCGCGTGCAGGTCTCCTGTAATGAATGCCGCTCCCCCATGTTCGACGAGGGCCGTAACACAGTCCTC
The DNA here is from genome assembly GCA_001895945.1 of Trametes pubescens. Lineage (NCBI taxonomy): Eukaryota > Fungi > Basidiomycota > Agaricomycetes > Polyporales > Polyporaceae > Trametes > Trametes pubescens. The sequence continues at coordinate 44,845 of MNAD01001516.1, forward strand.
GCATACCCGTCGGCCTTCAAATTCCAAGACGGCAACGTCCCGCTCGACTTCCAGCCCACCGCGCACATTTTCTACAGCCAGCGCGTGATGGAAGTGCCAGACGGAGTACCAAAATGGTCAGGTCATAAGGGTCAGAGCGAGCTCTTGCCGGAGCTCACAGAACAGGAAGGGTCCGTATACGCGGCTTCTCGCCACCTTCGCAAACACAGTCTGACGGTGACTTATTCGTTACAGCATGATGCCGAAATATAGAGGACGCCAGCCTACCCAGGATTAAACCGACGGGCGGGTCCGAGAGGTATTGAGAATTGGGAGTGGATCTATATCTCCGACCTGTGCATATTGAACAGCTAACAACGACGTTTCATACACGCCAGAATGAGCGCGCTAACAGTACCTCTCTTTTTTCTCCGTTGTACAAACACGATGTTCTCGGGCGTTGATTTCACTACCATGAATGCGCGTCATACCTGGTTCCTCGGGACGCGCCCACGTGCGATCAAAGGAACGCGCCTGCTAGCGACGGGCCTGGTGGCGGAGTCGCACCAGCGATATAAAGGGCGACCGAACTATCGTAAGCCGCTCGCCACTCCCCCACCTACCCTCATGAGCGATCCGCAAGACGAACCCGGAGTCATCTCAATCAGCAGCGACAGCGACGACGGCGACGTCGCACCTACGGCCGGCCCCTCCAACGTGAACCGCGGTTCGGCCGGGCTCGACGAGCCACACGTGCTAGACGACGCGTCGCGCGCGCAACTGCACGTCGCGATCGCCTCTGCCCCGGAGGATCGCGTCCGCGAGGCGTTCGCCGCGCTCGTGGACAGCATCCCTGCGATCACCGAGCGTGTCTTCGGTATGCTCGTCGCCGTTCCCGCTCTACCGGTGGCTCCATGGAACGCCGCCCCGGCGGCCAATCCGGGAGCTCGCGCGAGGGCGGAGCCGATGATCTCTCGCTGGCGGATATGCGAGAACTGCGAAGAAGAATATGACGCAGGTACCGTCAGGCGAGCAACGGAATGTAGCTATCATGAAGGTCAGCTTCCTCTACGGCACGGTGTTAATTCACCCACAGAGGACTGAGTAATTGCCATCCGCGTTGTAGGGGAGCTCGAGCCAAGCGAGGACGACGACTCGTGGATTGAGTGGGACGAGAACGTGCACGGGCCGATGGACACCGAGGAGAACCGCAGACAATATCCAGACCAATTTACGTGGTCGTGCTGTGACCGCGACGGGACGCAGCCGGGATGCGTAGAGGGCGAGCATGAACCGAAGGAAGTCCAGCCTAGACAGAAAAGGCCACGGTGGCATTGAATATTGAGTCTTCGATGCGGCCGAGAGGTGACCGGTAACGAGCAAGGCGCGTAGTTGCAACAGGAGAGAATGCGCCGATTATGATACAGAATCCTACAGCATAACCCGGGCCTTGATCAGTACTCGCGAGCATATACACACCGCATATATAAGTGAACTCACAACATTGTTTCGTACACGCTCGAATGAATTTGATAACAGTACCTCTCATGTTGAACAGCTGCTAGCTGTGCAGACACTGTCTTGATCACCCCACCACAAATCGTGCGTCATAATTTGGTTCTCGACGCGCTCACGTGCGATCAATGGAACGCGGGTGCTAGCGACGTCGACGGGCCTGGTCGCGCCACACCAGCTTTATAAAAGGCTATCCGACTCGCGTAAAGCGCTCCCCTACCGCTCCCCACCCACCCAGTGCTCCCATGAGCGAACCTCAGGACGACGCTGGAGTCATCTCAATCAGCAGCGATAGCGATAGCGACAACGGCGCCGTCGCACCCGTAGCTGGCCCTTCCAACATACACCGCCGGCGCGCCCCCCTCGCAGCGCAAGGCTCCGCCGAACTCGAAGTCCCACATGCACTAGACGACGCGTCCCGCGCGCAAATACATGTCGCGATCGCGACCGCCCCGGAGGGGCGTGTCCGCGAGGCGTTCGCCGCGTTCGTAGATAGCGTCCCCGCGATCACGGAGCGCGTCTTCAGCATGCTCGTCGCCGTTCCGCCGCTCGCCTACTACCCTCAGCAACCAGTAGCGATGCCAGTGCCTCCTGCCGCGGCTCCATGGAACGTATTTCCGCCACCAGTGCAGGCACCTCCGGTCGCGAGGGCTGTGCCGCTAGTTCCCCGTTGGCAGATATGTGCGAACTGCGAAGAGGAGTATGACGCAGGCACCATCCGACAGGCGGGAGAGTGCAACTATCACTATCACACAGGTCAGCTGTCTATGCAGGTGATCAGGCCGGTCAATAAGACAATGCTGATCGCCAAGCATTCGTACCCTGCAGGGAGACTGGAGGTGAACTATAACGCGTGGCCAGACTGGGACGAGGACGTGCACGGGGAGATGGACACCGCCGAGAACCGCAGACTATATCCCGAGAACTTCACATGGTCGTGCTGCGGCTGTGACGGGACGGAGCAGGGATGTGTGGAGGACGAGCATGAGCCGAGGGAAGTCCAACGTGGACAGAAAAGGGCGCGACGGCACTGAGCCTTCAGTTCAGTCGAGAGGTGAGGAGCGGGGCTGTGCAAAGCGAGCGTGGTTGCGACCAGGAGAGAATGCACCAATTATGATACAGAATCCTACAGCATAACTCTCAGTACTCGAGCATAATGTAGTACATACACACCGCACAGTGGTGAAACATCGAGAGGCCTGCAGTGCGTCAGACCTCCTCGTCAACGTCCGGCTCGCCCTCCGCGTCCATGTCTTCCTCGCCCTCTGCGTCTGCGTCCTCGTCGTCCATGACCCCAGCCCCGTCTTGCCCGTCCACGCTGATCGGCACGCTGACCCGGCCGACTGGTGCGACGGGCGACAGCTTGCTGCGCGCGAGGTCTCCTCCGAACATAGTATCGTCGCTAGGAACGCTATGCCTGCTCGGGGCGGTCGCGCCTGTCGCGGGAGTGTCGGCATCCTCGTACTTGGCCTCGTCAACAGCCGTCTCACCATCGGTCGCCGCTCCGTTCGCCGCCGGCTGTGACTCCGCACGCTCCGAGGGTACGTACTGCGGCAGCTCTTCATCCTCCTCTTCCTCCTCCGGCAGAGCCACCACCGGTTGCTTCTCCGGCGACCGCCCGTTTGTGAGGCGAGACGACTTCCGCTGTGGCGGACTTGGAACGAGCTTCTGGCGAGGCGTCGGCCGTTCGTTCACAGACCCGCGCGCACTCCGCGTCCGCCGCAGACTCGGGGTACCCGGGGTGGTCGCAGGATTGGACAAGACTTCCACCTCCGGCGACGAGTCTACACGTCGGCGCTTTCGCGGAGACACCGACCGGGGCGTCGGCGTCACCGTCGCGAGCTGCCGCTTGCTGACCTGCTGGTCCGTGCTGGGGCGCCGCGAGCGCAGCTCCCGCCGCGGGCGGTCGAGCTCCATCGCGAGGCGCGCCGCGAGCGCGGCGTCGTCGTCCAGGGAATGCGTCGACTGGGCGTCGCCGTTGACTCTGCGCTGGAGAGTGGCGGAGGAGTCGTCGGCTCGGGAATGATGGGACGACTTGCGGCGATCAAGGACGGTCGAGTCTCGGCGTGGCGTGTGCACCCGACGCCTCAGGGGTGTCGGTTCGCTGATAGACTCGCGGGAGCGTAAGCGGCGGAGAGCAGGAAGACTGTCCTTCCGCCCCACCTCCATTCGCTTCGAGCGCCTCGTCTCAACAGTCTCCGTGTCCGGAGATCGTGCACGGCGGCTACGAGCTTCTGGAGCATCCGAGGGAGAAGGCTCTCGAGGGGCGCTCGCACGTACAACCTCGACGTCGTCGTCGTCGAACAGCGCGAATGCTGGCGAACGGGTCTGATGTACAAGCTGCAACGCGCCTCCCGAACCTTCAGCATCCATCGCACCCGCACCTGCACCCTGCGCGGCGTCCCCAGATTTTGCATCCGTCTCGACTTCGCCCTGGGTCTTCTTTGCACGCGAAAGGATGAAGGGGCTCCATTTCAGCTTCTCCGCTCTGAGCTTGAAGTACCCCTTAGCCTCCCATCGTGCGAGATACTGCTCCACTTGCTCGGGATCCCATTGGACGCTGTACTGCGTGGGAGGGACGAAAGGACCTTTGGCTTTCTCGTCGTCGTGTGTCTGTGTTCGTTGTAGGTGTTTCCGCGCAATGCCGCTCTTCCGTCCCTTCACAAACTTGATAGACTGTCCGGGCAGAGGCTTGAGAGGACGAGTGGAGTCGAGAACGGATATCATGTCGAGCTGCACGAGAGTGCTGTGGATGTCTTCGAGTGTCATAGACGTAGCGGCGCTGATATCTGCGGAACTCGGTCAGCTTAATTATGAACGAACGTATAGAGGAAGTAAGCAATACCTTCTAGTCGTGGATTAGGTGGGGCGTTCCGTAAGTAGCGCATTAAAGACAGTGTCCAATAGTTCTTGTAGCCTAACGCGCCAAGCGCAGACAGCGGTTTCTCCGGAGAGCCCGCTCTTTGCTCCTTCTTGGACAGCAGATAACCTCGGACAAATTTAGCTCAATATATGCGCCTTGAAGAGCGAATGCGACTTACTGAAGTCAATAAGTAAATTACCCCACCCCTGTCGCTGTCGCACAGGCAAAGTCATGATACAGCTGACGTTGTAACTCTTTGGGCTCAGCTTCTCCTTGCTGAAGTACCCTACGAAGTGCGCGCCCAGATCGTCCGTCTCCGTCATCACGTAGAACAGGAAGGGCTCAACGTCGTAGAAGAGCGACTTGTGGTCGAGGAACATCTTCGACAGAAGACATAGGTTCTGGCAGTAGATCTTGTTCTTCCGCCCATCGACCTCGAAGATGGATATCTTCCCGTCGCGGTAGATCTCGTCGCCGGGAGGATGTCGAACCTTGCACTTGGTCTATGAAAGCGCGCATTCAATTAATAACGGCAGAGCAAAGTAGGGCCGAGGCGCTCACCTGATGCCTGCTCGCGCTAAACCGACTCTTCATGTACTTCAGGCAGTACTCGCACATCCACAGGCGACCGTCCGGGATGGCAGCGTACTCTTCTGGGAACGGCGCGTCGTACCACGTCTCGATGTCGTACTCGCCGATTCGAATTTTGCGGATTCTAAGACCATTGGGTGGAAACAGTGCATGTGGACCGGGTGTGGCGGAGGAGGGCGCTGGGGACATGGACGAGGTCGCTAAGGGGGTAGGTGGTATGGCATGGTGGGCGGTGGAACGTAAGGGACGGGTAGACGGGCCAGCTACTGGTGTTTCTGGAGGCTCCGGAGGGGCACGAGGAGTTAGTCGATCCTACGGAGTAGTCAGCACCACATAACATACACGGCGTTATACTGGGCGTACCTCGGCATGTATGCGACTTCGTTCGAACCTCTGCATGTCGCTGTCCTTAATACTAGTGTCGCGGACGTCGCGGTCCTCGATACTCAAGATATCATCGAAGAGACCCCGCTCGGCTTCCTCCTGCGCCGCTCCGTCGTCTCTGGCCTTGCCTTTCCCTCGAGCCGGCACCCGCAACCTGATCGTCGGGGTTTCGTTCTCCGCGGCCGGGGAGTTCACGCGTATACGGAGTCGCCTGACGGTGGGCACAGGGGTGGACGGACCTGCCTCTGGTTGCGCTTCTCCCTCTCGCGCAGCGTCCTTCACTCTCCGGCTCTTCCTCAGCTTGCTCTTCCTGCGCGGTGTAGGGTCTGCGGGGTCTCCTTCCATCTCAGACGCGTCGGTGGTCAGAGGGTACTCGGGAATATCGGACTGTGGCATGTGTTCTGGCCAGGAAGCGACGGAGGACTGCCGGTGAGGGACCAGGGAGGGATCAATCTCCTGAATTTCTGGTGACTGCGAGGAGTGGTATTGTTCAAGGAAAGTCTCTCCAACGCGCGGGCAGGATGGGCAGTGCCAGATTCCTTCTGGAGGTTCGCGAAATGGGGGTTCGAAGCAGGACATGTGCCACCCTAGAAGGAGTTAACGTCATCCAGCATGTTTACTGAGCGTGCATACCTCGATCGCAGTGGTCACATATGAGCATCGACGCCTGGAAGCTCATTGAGAACGGTGGAGAAGATCCGAAATGTGTGCCGATACTCACCTCGTTGCCCTTACGCCGACACACGCTGCAGCTCTTACAGGTCGCACATTGCCAATCATAGCCACGCATCGCGTCTCCCATGTTGTCGAGCCCCATGCAAGAAGGGTGGCCTAGGGAGATCGTGAGGACAATGTAACCACAACAAGCAGTCGACGAACTCACCGCTCCGCCCGCAATCCACGCAGCTCACCATCAGTTCCGGGTTTCCATCCTTGTTCCTCGCATCGTTTCCATTGCAGAATCCACACTCCTCTTCGCGAGCCGGCGGGCGTTTCCGCTTCTTGAGGGGTTTCGAGGCAAGGGGCACCGGCTCGACCGGCTCTTCCATGGGAATGTATTCGGGAGGAGGTTGCGCGAAGGGGTCGCCTTGAGGTCCTTGTGGATATTGTTGGGCGCGAGGAAAGCCATATGAGGAGTAGGGGTAGGAAGGCTGAGTGGTCTGCGGCGCGGGCGAATCAGCTTTGACGTCCACGCGAAGCGTGCAAACATGAGCGCGACGCGACGCGTCCTGCGACTTCGCGCCGCGACATACGCACAAACGCCCTTCCACCCCAACTACACGCACCTCAATCCTCTTTGAAACACCATTCTCAGCCATCAGCGCGGGGTCGAGCGAGGGTTCGTTGAGCGCGGGGTCGATCGGTATGTCGCCACCATTGCTGAAAGGCGTGCCTGTATCCCAAGACTGCTCGCGGCTGTCGGCCGCGCTGTTAGGGAATGGTAAGCCCACCATCGGGGGCGATGTCGAGAAGGCCTAGTCGGGGGGTACGGGGAACTGTAGGCCGCCGTCGTCGGGAGCGTCGAGCGGGCTGGATACGAGTTGTTTATGCTTTGTTTGGCGATGTGGGGTGGACTTGTACTGGGGTGAAGGCCGATCTAACTTGGGCTTATGCCTTCCTTACTTGCTTTGTAGTCTCCTTACGGACCGTACACTGACGCTATTAGTAAAGCTTACCGCGGTCTTTCGTGGTTACTTAACAAATCGTCATATTTGGGGCCAAAATCCGTTGTTTTGCATATATGTACAAATACACATGAGCGCTCGCCCCTGGTATACCCGGTACCCGCTCAACCTCGCCCAACTCGTTCACCACCTGTAGCCACCACTGTGCAGCATTCCGGCTACACGCATATAGTTTGCGCATGGCGACACGCAGCCGGTGTGGATATCCGACGTGTCTGTCGCAATTACCGAAGCACGCTTAGACAAGTAACAGTCCCAGTGACATCACACTACTACTTACCGCCTGTTATTTCCCTATCGTCTCGTCAGCTTCGCTCCTCGCGTCTCGGGAACAAGGTTACACGAACGGTCAATTATGTAGCGACCCATGTGAGGTTGTAGTTGGCGCTCCCTTGGGTTGTAGACGGCGCAGATGGCTAAGCTTGAGGCGGGCCAGTTGGGTGGTGTTCTGGGGTCCCAGCCAAACAAGCGCCGGGTGCGGCTGAGTGAGCCGTCGACGAGCCGAGCCCAGTGCAAGCACCTGTTCACCTCACACACAGGTGCGCGCCATGCTCCCTCCGTATCTAAACAGCAGCGCATCTGCATGCCTATGTGGCGAACATGTACACCTCACGCTATCTCTAACCGTATGGCACGTCTGGTGAAGGGTGACGGTGGAAATAAAGGGCTTCCAGCCGCACTTGATTGCACAGACGCCCGTCGAGGAGGGCTCCAACAGACGGCGAGCAAACTGTCGGATACATCTCAGTCTCAACTGGGCAGACTTGGGGGTGGTGAGGCGGGGAGAATGGGGCACAGATGGATCGGAACGATGAGGGACGGGGCCGGGGGCGGGCGAGAAAAGGACGGTTTGCGTAAGAGTGGCTGAGAGGCGTGGCTCTCTAGAACCAAACAACAAATAAGGGATGTCGTGGGCAGCGACACTCTCAGCTCGAAACTGCTCTGCGCTATATCAGTTTGATAGCTCCCTTCCCCCCTCTCCTCATAACCACCATCTCCTCGTCGCCCACACGCCCGCCATGCAGGCAGCGGTGCACCAGCTAGCCCCGCAGATGCTTCCCCAGTTCTCCCACCAATCTCATCGCCCACCACCGTCTAACAACATCGGCGCCATGCCCACTCCCCCCATCACAGCAAGGAAACGCAAGCGGCAGCAGTTCACGGTCACCTACAGCGAGGTCCAGGAGGTCGATAGCTCGGGCAAGGTGCGCGAAGTCATCGTCATCGACGACACTCCGCCCCCCTCCACTGTCTCCCCCGCAACGACGCACACGGCCATGTACTCGGCCTCCTACCAACCTCCAATGTACTCTGCGCCTATCCGCACGAGAGCGCGGGCTGCAGCCGAAGCACAAGCTCTATCCGCCAGCACATCTTCAACAGCTGCAGCGACTGCCCCCGCCCCGAAGAAGCGTAAGAGAGACGCCGCGGATGATGTTGGTACCATGTCCAAGAAGACGATTACCAACGGCCAGCTCTCGAATGCTATCGCCCCCGCGAAAGCCTATCCCAGTAGTAGCGGCACTCTCGTGGACGACGTGAGGTTCCCTATATACCTATGCTCAAACATCGCTGATCTATCTGCCAACTATCAGGCGGCAAAGGCCCAGATACCCTGCGACGACAAAGAGGGACACTATATCATCGTCCCAGATGATATAATCAATAGGCGTTGTAGGTATCCATCAAGCTTTCGCTCGCTAATTGGACTGACAATGTGGCACACAGACCGGACCGTCCGTCTACTAGGCCAGGGGACGTTCGGTAAGGTGGTCGAGGCGGTCGATACCGAGACCAACAGGAGGGTTGCAATCAAGATAATCCGTGCCATCCCGAAATATCGAGACGCGAGTAAGATCGAGGTGCGGGTCCTACAGAAGCTCAAAGAGCGGGATCCCCTCAATCGACAGTGGGTGTCCATCTTTCAAACGCCGTTTCCGCCGCCTCACTCATCCTTTCATTAGCAAATGCATCCACTTGCTTGCTTGGTTCGACCACCGCAACCACATCTGTCTAGTCTCTGAGCTACTGGGCATGTGTGTGTACGATTTCTTGAAGGAGAACGACTTCGCCCCTTTTCCTCGTCAACATATCCAATCATTCGCAAGGCAACTTCTCGGCAGTGTAGCATGTAAGTGGTTCGATGCGCTTCCCACCATACACAGCTAAATTCGCTTCCGTAGTTCTCCACGAACTCCATCTCATTCACACGGACTTGAAGCCAGAAAATATCTTATTGGTAAACAACGACTATCAAATGGTGCAGGTCCCCACATCATCGAAGGTCGGCAAATTTGGCTCTAGGCGGAGGCTAAGTTATACTGACGAGCATTCGACCGTCAGCGCGGTGCTCCCACCCGAACCAAACGCCTATTGCATTCAACAGACATCCGCCTGATCGACTTCGGTTCTGCGACATTTGAAGATGAATATCACTCCAGTGTCGTATCAACTCGCCACTATCGCGCTCCCGAGATCATTCTCGGTACGTCCTATGGTTTTGACGCGTCAACTGGGCACTTATTCTCCACCGGTGACAGGCCTCGGCTGGTCTTTTCCCTGCGATGCCTTCTCTCTCGGCTGCATACTCGTCGAGTTCTACACGGGCGTAGCGCTCTTCCAGACACACGACAACTTAGAGCATCTAGCTATGATGGAGCAAGTCATGGGGAAGATGCCAGAACGCTTCGCTCGATCCGGGGCGCGTGCGAAGCCAGAATACTTCAAGGAAGGTAGCAAACTTGACTGGCCGAAGCCCAAAGCGACCAGGCAGAGCAAGAAAGAAGTCCGGGCATGTCGAAGTTTGCAGGTTTGTGCCACCATTCCTCGCCGCCTTTCACGCGACACTGACAGCTGTCGCGTCTTCAGGAGATCATCCCTGCTACGGACACTATCAACCGCTCATTCTTGGACCTTGTCAAGCGGCTTCTCACCTTTGATCCCGCGCAGAGGATCACCGTCAAGGAGGCCCTCAACCACCCCTACTTCTCACTCCAAGCCCCTGACGAATACTGAACGATCTCTATGCTTCCCTCCCGTCTATCTGTCGGTCCCCTCAATGGTGTCGGTGTCGGTACGATATGGACAGGCCTCCCACTGCCGTTGTATACTCTCCCTCCGTCTACATACAGTATCGCTGTCGCCGTCGCATGGTCGCTATTCCGTCCGCTACTACCTGAAGCTCGTCGCCGTCGTTTCCTGGAGGTATTCTACTCTTGTACAACATGCATTAGTGCGCCACTACCCTTTCCCGTCCATCCTTTTTCCCTTCATTGTCGTCGCAACCCCGTCGAGTAATCTTCCACAACTCATCTTTTTCGCCTTCGCCATCCATCACTCCTTCGTATCCTTTGCCGACGTTGAACGCGACACCCTGCAACACCCACTGTTTTTCTGGAACCTCCCCCCCTCGTTGCCCCATCCTGTATCTATCGCTCGACTCGTGTCTCTTGTTTCTCCTACTAAGCTTATATACATAGATGCAGCAGCCCATGTCCGATACAAAGCCCCCGCCCCGCGCGCACTGCTCCAGCCAATGGACGGCCGGGAGTCCAGCTCGAAGATGCCCGTAACCCTGCCCTGGCCCGTGCGCAGAGCACTATGTACTCCCGCGCAGGCTTACGTTGAGGGTCAGAACGGCGGCCCCGGGATCGGCCCGCCCGTCACTAGCCACGGCCAGCCCACACCTCACGCACGGCCTTCCCCGCAGCCCAGATGATCTGCAGGCACCTCGAACCGCGCATGGCGCAAGCCCACAGGTGCGTTCGTCCTCCGTCGCCGCATACCCATATCATATATATCTCGTCATCCTCTATGGCACGCTCGCAGGGTTCCCCGCATCCGTCTCTCTCGTCCCCTTGGCTCGCCGCGGCAGAGCACCGCGTCCCAGAGCTCGCCCGAGGATACACTAGTGCCGCGTCAAGTTACCGCAAGCTCGGGCCCTGCCCGCCAATTGCATAGGGTCCGGGGCAGGTCTGATGGTCGGCGGCGCATCCCTTCGCACACCGAGCTCGCCCCGCGAAGCACGCTGGCCTTGTGACCCCCATGGGAAAGCGCGCCGTGACCACTCAATCCGCTGCGCTGACTGGCCGAGCGCAGGCCGGCCTCGCCTGGAGGTAGTGCGGGAGCGATTGCCAATGGGACTGGACAGGCGACTCCGAGCGGCGAGCGGCGCTTTGGGCAGTTTACGTGGAAAGGCGTGGCAAGGGTGCCCGGAGGGCCGCGTGCAGGTGTGTCGGCGCTCAAGCAGCCAATGCGAGGCCGTGGTCTTGTCGATTGGAGGTGCGCTGGAGTGGGGCGCGCCGCAAGCTATCCTACACTGGTTTGTGCGATTGTCTTAATACGCGTGACGATGATGATCAGTACTAAAGTTGGTCGTGGGTGTCTTCTCGGTCCCGGCGCATAGCGAGATACAGTCTGCTGGCCTATCACCTGTCTTGCTAGGCGTTCGGTAACGGGGCGCGAACCTTGCGGGTGAGTTCTAGCTGCGGGCTGAGTTATCGCAACGACATGCCCGAGCAGCCCAACACCGAGCACACAACGAATCGCCAGTAGTTAAATCTGTTGCAGTGCAACGCGACGAGTCGCTCAAAACCCCGTACAAATGAAAGCAGTGCTAAACTAAAGCCAGTCCGAAAGCCAGTCCAGTCCGACAGCAGGTAAAGTCCAAGCAGCGTGTATGTACAGGTCGCACAGCAGGGCAAGCGTCCGCGAATGGGGGCGCGGCGCGCTCAAGGCGCACGCGCGCGAGATGGAGAGGGACTCCAGGAGCGTTCGTGAGCTCAAGCCTAGACGAGCTTCGCGAGCGACATCTGGTTGTTGGTCACGTCCGTCGAGAAGTACGCGTTCTTCAAGAACACGTCGCCGACGAGCCACGTCGTCGCGCCGTCGATCTCGCCCGAGCTGATGCCAGACACGCACGTCTCGCCCGTGGCGTCCGCCTGCGCAAAGATGAGGTCGCGCGTGTCGATCGCGAACGCCTGCCCGGCGAACGTGAGCGCGACGCTCGCGGTCGTGTTACACGGGATCGTGAACCCGCCCTGGCCGTCGGACGCGGACCCGGGGATCGCGGCGTGCACGGCGGCGGCGTCCGCGTCGGGCGCGACGATGAGCGTCGTGCCGGTGTCGAGGATCGCGGTGCGCCCGGAGAGGCCGAGGTCCGTGCCGTCGACGGACGCGCTGTCCATCGCGCCCTCCCAGAAGCCGTCCTGCGAGACGTTGTCGAAGGTGACGAGCGTGGACGCGTCGAACTTGGACGCGTCGAGCGCGCCGAACGTGATCTCGCCGTCGTTCAGGTTGTCCGCGAGGCGCGAGATCTTGTAGGAGGTGATCGCGTCGTCGATCAGGCCGGCCTTTGCGAGGGCCTCGACGGGCGTGAGGGTGCCCTGCTGGGAGAGAGTCTGCGTAATATTGGGCCGCGATCAGCGCATGCTCACGTACACGGGGCAGCAAAAATGAAGGCACACACCGACTGGGCGAGGCCCATGAGACCGTCGAAGGGGACGCTGTCATCGGAGAAGTCCTGGGTCTCCTCAGCGGCGACACCGAAGGTGTGGCCGGTGAGCGCGAGGCCCGCGACGGTGATGTCGTCCTGGACGATGGTGCCCGCGACGGCGCCGGTGCCGTACGTGACCTGGAACTGCTGGGTGGAGTCCTGGAAGGTCGACGAGGTCGTCGCGCCGAGGAACTGGTGGTTGCCCTAGAGATGACACGAGAAGAGTGGGGTGAGCACCATGCACCAGCTGCGGCGCGTCCAATCGCGTGTGAATGGTACGTACACAGTCCCCTCCCGCAGACGATTGGCAGCCTTCCGCGCCAACCCAGAGATCGGCAGAGCCCGAGTCCATGAGGATGTTGAAATCGCGGGGCGGTGTCCCCATCTGGATCGTCGCAATGTACCCGACGTCCTTCGCCCTAAAAAGTGGAGTGCGCATCAGCACCTCGCAACCGCCAAAACCAGGTGGAGTGCCACTTACTCAATCGCAAGACCCAACGAGTTGTCGGCGGTCGGCGTGTTCGCAGCAGTGAGGCCAGTCGCGGAAGCGGCCGCCGCAGAGTCCGTAGCAGAGGCAGCAGCATCCGTGCCGTTGCCCGCGGCAGCCTGCTTGCCGTGCTTCTTCTTGCCCTTGGTCGCAGCCTGGTTCTTCACGGCCGCGGTCACGGTGTCGTCGTCCTCGTCGGTGAAGGAGTCGACAAAGTCCGAGAACGCCTGGACGGCCGCGGCGGCCTTGTCCTTCGCGCCCTGGCGGTTGTAGCGCTTCTCGTTCGCCACGAAGTGGGGCTTGCCTCCCGCGGGGATGAAGAGACGCTTCGCGATCTTCTCAGCCATGTCGCGCTTGGTCGGGGGCGCGCGGCCCTGCATGCGCGCGATGCGCTTCACGCTGCGGTTAATGTGCTGCTGCAGGAGCTGTGGTGGCGCGCGGGTCAGGACTTGCGCCACACGCGCGATACTGGACGGGTCTGCTCACGATCTGCGGGTGGACGTCATCGCGGTTCTGGTGAATGCGTGTCAGGGGAAGAGTGACGGAGCGGCTGCGCTTCGCGGGTGCTGCCTCGACGCTGCCGGAAGTGGCTGAAAGAATGTAGAGCACGCTGGCGAGCAGGGTGGTGAAAGAGAGAGCGAGCTGCATGGTGGACCGGCCTGCGCTGTAACCTGACAGAAGAAACTACTGAAGGAGCCTGAAGGAAAGACAAGGACCCGGCCTTGCAGAAGGAGGGAGGGAGGAGGAGGAGGAGGAGGAGGGGAGGAGGAAGGGCGTGCAGAGGACAAGGCACCCGGGGGTTATATAACGAGGCATGGACGGTGACAACGAGGCACGGGCAGCACAAAAGGGTTCTCCCGCTTACAGGTGGGCGCTGCGCAGAGCGCGTCCGTCCGCGTCGGTGCGCGCAAAACGAGCACCCCGCATTGCTAGCCGAAGGTGGAGCATCGACGCCTTCCATCTCCGGACACTGCTTCTACATGATACGCACCGTCCACGGCTCTCCTGCGTCCCCCTGCAGCATGAACGCGTTCATAAAGACGAGCCTCGCCCTCCACAGCTGCACAAGAGGCACCGCCGGTAAGATACACAACGGTTCAGAGGTTTCCGATGGGCGGGTGGAAGAAAGAGCTTTCCGAATATTGATCACCGCCTCCGCAGCACCCGGATCCCCGCAGCAGCTGGTCAAAATGGCCTTCCCCGGAATTATCCTCCGATCACAAACCTGGGCCGTCCCTTGGCAACAGCTTGGGCACCTCGGCGACGACGAGCAACCCATCCAAACCACCCAATCAGCTGTCCCAAAGCCGGCCAATCAGACTTCCAAGATCGCCTTGCATTAATGTTCGGTTCCGCGATAGCCTGGTTTACGAGGAAAGCAGGAACGCAAGCTAAATCGTTGCTACGAGATTACATCCACCAATAATAGGGTGCACGGTCATGGCGAACGAACGGCGTCCATTTATAAGAGCGCGAGGCTCGTACGCTGCGGTGTGGCCAGAGTCGTCGAGGATTACAGCCGCGCCTTCGCTGCTGCGTCGTCAGCCAGGCCACCCACGATGAGCACATCCTTGGACAGCGCTGCGATAGCATCCCGGTACAGCTCACGCTGCATCAGCAGATAACGTCAATTAGCAATGCACACTGCAGATCATCAGCGGGCGAAGCACGACTGATGCACGCACCCTGTTCACGCCCCACACGCCCAGCTTCGGGAGGGAGTCGATGGTCTCCGCGAGGGCCTGCGCCTCGGCGACGATGCCCTCGGTGTTCCCGGCGGCAAGGCGGTCGACGAGCCCCAGCGACAGACACTCGCTCGGCGTGAAGCGGTGCCCCTCCAAGACAATCTTGCGAAGTGTCTGCGGGTTCGGCGATTTGGCCTTCAGGACTGCAACGAGCGAGAGGGGCAGGGTCGCGCCGAAGTGAATCTACGAATACGTTCAGGGGGTATGCGAGGCGAGGCGCGTCGTGGGGGGCGTACCTCGTTCATGCATAGCCAGGCGTTGCGCTTGCTGCCGTCGGCCATGACGCGATAGTCGCAGGCCATGGCGAGTGCCATGCCGCCTGCAAACGCGTGCCCGTTGACTGCGGCGATGGTGGGAACTGAATCGCGTTGACAACGACTTCAGCAGATGCACGGGCTGCACAGGAATGGGCTTACTCGGGAAGGTAAGAAGACGATGCAGCATCGGGTTGAATATCACTGTTTCATCGCCATTGCTCAGCCTAACAATCAAACGAGACGTTCCATACGAGCCCGCGCACCTGGAAAGAAGTTCGTGCTGAAGGTGGGGTCCCTACTGGCACCCGCGAAGTCAAGTCCTAGCACAACGCACAACGTCATCGAGGCGTTCACGCGTTCCGGGACGCGCGACACCCACCATTGCTGAAGAACTTGTCCTGCTTGCGGTTCCCGACGATGATGAGCGCACCCTTACACAATTTCTCGTCTTTCTTCGCCTGGCCCACACGCCAGTTCTCGCGCCAGTGCCTCTCCACAATGTCAAGTGCGGGCTTGAAGGCCTGAAGGATGAACGTGTCCGTGAGGCGGCTGTCCGCGCCATTGTGCATCTCAAGCACCCATAGGGCAGGTGTTGCTATATTGTACCGAAGTATAAATGAGCACTTCGGAAATTGGTAGAATGAATCGTATGAATGACGCACGGTGGGTGACCGTTACAAGCGGGTTCTCGCTAGGCAAGCTGACCGGATATGACATGGTTATTGTAACGCAGTTGGTTCCTTACTAGCCTCAGTGCAAGCTACAAGTGAGAAGACAGGGTTTTGCAAGGGGCCGTCGACCTCGATGTATGCGTCCACGGCGTCGGTTTGTCAAGTGGCCCGGGGAGAAAGAGCGCAAGCGGCTGTAACCCGAGTGTCTGATTCACGTGTTCAAGCCTCCATCCTATTCCTCTTTCAGGGGGCGTCCAGGTGACGGGGTGACCTTGCTCCCCATGGCATGTCCCATAGCTATAGCGTCACAGAAAAAGCGTCCAGAGAGGCAGGGCACTGATATCGATTGCAAGGCCAGTTCATGAAGGAAGAGTGTGAGTGAAGCTATCGGAACTCGAGTTGGACGCGCCGATAATAATATTCCCTCCGCATCACGTGCCCGGTGCAGCTATCGGGCGCCTCAGGAGCGCCTCAGGTTCACCTCCCCTCCGACGTCCGTCACCTCCGTCCGTGTCTCCGCCCGCCATGCCTCTTGACGAAGCCCGTGTGGCCGAATACAAAGGTATGTCGCAATGGATGTACTTACTATGAATAACAAATTGACCGAACTTGCCAGCACGCCTCGCCGAGCGCGAGCGCATCATCCGCGAGTCCTGGGTGCGCTCCGTTGAGGCCCAGCTCGTCCGCGAGAAGCTCGACCGCTGCTACGAGTCAGAAGGTGTCAACCACCTAGAGAGCTGCAAGGACCTGCGGGAGCGGTACATCGATATGTTGAGGGACAACCGGGTGAGTATAGTGAGCCATATGTACCTAACGTGGGACTAACGCCGCATATTTTGTTTTCTAGGTGAAGGGGTACAAGAACATCGATGTATAGACTTGCTTTACCCTCTGCTATTCGTCCCCTCTACCGAATGCTGGCACCATACTGTGCGATCTTGTAAGCTCTCACCGGAGCTTCTATCGCATTTCGTTGGAGAAGACGTCGTAACGCCGAACAGTGCCACGAACTTCGGGGACAGCTGCATCTCACCTACAACAAGTGCAATAAACTCCACAATATGTGCAACCTCTCCCACACAAGAGGGCACATTCAGGCCGATTTCCCCGAAGCAGCTACACAACAGGACTGTATAGTACCAATAGATAAACGCAACACGAAACCATACTAGGCACGTCGCAGCTCAGTCGGTGACTATGTGCCATTTTGCGTCCGCGTTCCGTAAGGCTACACGACCCTCTACTTCTTCCCCTTGCGCCTCCTGCCCTCCGTGCCACTCTCGACGCCGCTGGTCTCGTCACCGCTCGTGGCGACGCCAGAAGCCTTTGACTTCTTGGTGGCCTTCTTAAGGTGGTGCTCGGGAATCCACTCCTCTTGGTACCCGCCTGCGCCGGTCGCGGTCACAGTGCCGACCGGGGCACTCACTGCGGAGGTCTTGCGCTTCTTCTGTTGGGGGAAGAGCGTGGTGTAGACGTAGAACGAGAGGGCGCCGAGGAGGCCGGTGACGATGAGGTACGTCGTCCAGCTGCGTGCGGAATCAGTCAAGCACTTGAGAGATAAGGGAGACCATGACATACAGCTTGAGGTCGATCCAGGAGCCGGCGGGTTCTACGACAGCGACGATGGAGTCGTAGGCTGTGACGCGGTAGGTTTCACCCTGCATACAAACGGTGTGAGAAGTGCTCCGAGTATGAGGACCACGACACACGTACATCGACGACGTGCTCGAGCCAGATATTCAAACGGTAGTCTCCGGGCTGTTCGGTCGCAGGTTATTTCGAAAGTTCATACATCATGTCGTCATGCGTCTTACCTTAAATCTAGAGACATGTCAGTAAAGCCCTAGTAAACAACATGGGTGGTACTCACTCGCTGTGGAACGTGTACGGCAGCTGCATGGACGCGCCCTCGAGCAGGGGGATCCCGTAGCTCAGAGCGGAGGTCTGTACGCGCGACGTCATGAGTTTCAGCTCTGTAACACACAAGTGCATAACTGCGACATACGTTCTTGACCAGCCTGTTGGACTCCGGGATATGGAACGAGCCAGCAATGTTCTTAAGGGTAACATTGCGCGCCGACTTGTTCTCGATTGACAAAAAGATCTTGTTGCGCTCGCCGTTCACCACGTCTACGCACGTCCCGCTTCAGAACTCGCAGGCACAGGGACAAAAAAGACGGCACGTACGACCAAACGCGTTGTCCTCCGGGAAGGCAGCGACGGCCAGGACCACCGGTTCACCAGTTTCGCCCTCAACAGGAGCTGTAGCGTCATAACCCCGCAGTTCAGTAACCAGAGTCTTGGAGGCGCCGCGCGCGCGACAGGGGGGTACGCACAAGCTACCGCATTCTGCACGAAGGCCGCCGAGCCGAGAAAAAGACCGAGGAAGCTGAACAAGCGCATCCTGAACCAGACCAGAGAGTTTTGTGAGGAGAGGCGGAAGAGGCGGAGCGCGGCGAATATACGTGCCACGTCCGCTTGCCAAATCGGGAACAGAAGCAAAGGCACGTGGTCGCCGCGTCGAGGACGCGTCGAGCGCCTAAAAGCCTAAACGCTCAGCGCTAGGGTCCACCGTTGCGGTGTCTGGAAGGACGTGTTCAGGCATGTGGTATGCCGGTAGACTGCCGTAGTCGGTTCATTTTTAACTAGGTTTTAAGCCTAGGATCTCAAGGTTCTCTCGAGCGAGTGAATGAACATTATGTCCGGGCGCAGTCGATTCTGTTAGTGACAAAGCGAGCACAGTTCAAGTGAGCTGCAGTGTGGACGTAAAGTAAGCAGTTGTACATCGAAAGCGAAACAGTCCAACCAGCAGATCACACAACAGAAACCAACGTCGACCAACCACCCAACGTCAGCGCACACGACCACCCATAACAACCCACCTACGCCGTCATGTCTACTTCTTCTTCAGCAGCTCCTTCGCTATTTCCTCCGGATCGCCCGCCGGATCAGGCAACCAGAATGCCTGCCCGACCACCGTCAACACACCGCACATGATAGAGTTCGCTCAAACAACCACTCACGAGCTCAGCACCCGCGGAGGCCAACATCGCGAAGCGCGGGTTGAACTTCACACATCGTGACGGCCCCGGGTGGCCCTCGAGCACGCTCATGGGCATGATACGCACAGGCGGCGACTTGAGGTCGACGGGCTTCTCCTTCGGCGGGATGTTCTGCACATCCCATACGCAGATCTTCCCGTCGAGACTTCCGCCGACGACGAACTTGCTGTCCGGGGTCCACGAGACCTCCTCTCCGCTGCATCCTCGTGACGGCTCGATATTGAGTGGGATGTCTAGCTTCCGGCGCTCGAGCCCCATGTGCCCCTCGAGCTTAGCGAGCAAGTGACCATCGAACGCGTCCATGATATAGTGTGCGCCCCCAGAGCAGCCTACAAGGAGGTATCTCGCATCTGTCGAGAAGGCAAGGGATGTCATGTAAATAGCGCGTGGTGGGAAGCTAACAAGGGAGAGGGTGGGATCCTCTAGCGTGATGGTCAAGAAAGGTGCCTTGTCGAAGTTGGCTTGGTCATAGACCAGGATGCGGGAGTACTGGTTGACGCCAACAGCAAAGACAAGGCCAAGGGTGTCGTATGCGACAACCGGGGACGCAGGGAGGTTCAAGAGGCCCCTGCAGCTCGGCGAGCGGAGGTCCCACAGGCGCACGGTCTTGTCGAGAGACCCAGACATGAAACAATCGTCGACGGGTGACATCTCGAGGGAGATGACGCGCCCCTTGTGCCCTTTGAAGTATTGCAGGTACTTGTTGTCGTGCAGGGAGTGGTACCGGATGGTATCGTCCTCCTTCGTCGACGCGTGGAGGATCGCGGTGTTTTTGTGCGTGAAACGGGGGAGATCAACGCCGTACTTCTTAGAGTACAGGATTTTCACCTGCCTAGCGGAAGTGCACTCCGGTCAGTCCTTTCGAACGCAACGCCACAGGATGGGAGGAACTCGCTTGCCGGATTTACAGTTATACAACCGGAACGTCTCATCCTCCGCCGCAGTTATGAGCTGATCCCCCCTGTCATCGAAGCTTATGCCCGAGATCTGCCTTGGTCCTAGCTGGCTTGGGCGGGGTGAGGCTGAGCCGGGCGAGGGTGGCGTTTGCTGCTCGACTGCGGTCTTGAATATCCTGGCCGGCTTGAGCTTGCTCTGCGGAGACGGACACTCAGAAACGCTCTCTGCGATGAAGCGCAAGAAGTACCATGAGAGCCGGGGTCAGGACGAGATGCGGGGAGGGCTCATTGCTGGGGGTCGTCGCAGGTGGCGGCATGGTGCGAGCTGTGATCGCGTCCGTTACGCGCCCAGAGTCCAAGAGTGCGGAGTTCGAAACGAAATTTCGCGCCTCCGCATTCGTACTGTGCTCTCGACCACCACCTCCGCCGACCCTCTTGCCGCTATGTCTGCCGACCAGGACGAATCTGCTAAGCTCTGGAAGGTTAATCGCACCATCCACGAACTCGTGAAGGACCGCGTATGTTGTGCAGAATGACAATAACGCCCGCTAGGGGTTGACGCCCTTCTCCAGGGTTTCCAAGTCTCGGACGATGAGATCAACATGGACCTGGCTACGTTCCGGAACCACTATGCGAATCAGTCTGGGAGTGTAGAGTGAGTCCCTCATTTGCTTACGACGCGTCATGCTTGTCTCGATGAGTTGCTAACAAGCACGCAGTCGGAGTCAGCTGAACTTCTTCACGAACCACCGGGACAACCCTAGCGTCCAAATCTTCATTTTCTTTACGGATGAAAAGAGTGTGGGAGTGAAAACAATGCGCAAGTGAGTCGTCGGAATTAATGACCGTGCTCCTCCTGGATTTTAACCACTGGACGGGTTAGACTGCTTGGAATTCTAGAAGAGAAGAGCATCCAGCAGGGCATCATTGTATTCCCCGGCAACATGACCCCTTCTGCGCGCAAGGTGAGTATACTCATTGGTTGCGCTTCCGGTCCTTTTCCCCTAACGCTCTGGTCCTTCCCAGGTGATTGTTGCAATGGCGTCAACGTACAAGCTTGAGGAGTTCTCGGAGTCGGATCTACTTGTCAACATTACGCACCACACGCTAGTCCCGAAACACGAGCTCCTCACGCCCCAGCAGAAAAAGGAACTCCTGGAGACATAGTACGTACACGCTTGCCGGTGTCATGCTCACAGCTTACCCACATCACTCCACAAGCCGGTTGAAGGAAACACAATTGCCTCGCATCCAGTTGGCTGACCCTGTGGCAAGATACTATGGCCTCAAACGCGGCAATGTTGTCAAAATTACCCGACCAAGTGAGACCAGCGGTCGCTACGCCAGCTATCGTATTTGCTTCTAGTCACGACCATATCTTTATTGGTCCCATATCGGTTCCGGGATCTCCTACCAGTCTGAGTCTGTTCTCCGCATCTCCTCCATCATATCTTGCTATGTAGCCATCTGTTTCCGTGTCGTTGCTCGTTCATTGCATTGTACATTTTTCAAAAACTATCACTCGCCAATCCTGGCTCGTTTTTGTAACATCTATCATGGTACGTCTGTTTCAATGCCCTGCACCAAATGATGTTGGTGTAACTAGTCTCACGCTGCCAGTGAGTGTCTACTTTGCTGTCCGGTAATGCTGCATTGACCACTTTAGTTTAGAGGATTTTGCCACTCTCGCACTACTGTCATCAAGATGACGAGTGCAGGTTCTACCGTGTCCGGCGGGAAGTGCGGGAGGATCGCATAGATCGACCGGCCCTGGCGCTTACCACTGGCATTGTTCCGAACATCCATGACATGGGCGATGCTGTGGTGTCAACAGCCTTCGCTACCATGGCTAGTTTTCTGATCCATGTCAGTGGCTAGAGGACATGCCGGGAGTTGCTACGTCGTCTGGTAGTTATGACGAGCCCACGGACTCGGCCTGTGGGGTGTCTTTACTCGCTCCCGGTGTATATGCCTGTGTTTGGAAACTTGATCACTTGATTCCGCACAGACGTTCATCGACATCCGTTCGCTGCTGGTATCCCAAACCGCAACGGGTTTTACACCGCCGTTTGCTCCCGTTGTGTCGAGGCGTTCAACACAACTTCCGCTTCAGGCCCTACGACCCTGCAGCCCGCAGTGCCTCCGATGATCACACCGGTCACTTCCATTGCGTCTCCCGTCGTCAACTTGCCAGGTGATTGTTCCGTTCATTTCTGAAACGCCTGCGGAGTTACTGAAGTGTTGTTCCCTTGTACTGGAGGTACCGGTAGCTCACGCCAGTCTCGCGCGGGAAGCGTTGTGAACCAGGTGACGTCGTGGCCGCAAAGTGTAGTCTTTCGCGCCCTTCCGTCTAGACTGGCGGATAGTCCCCGCAGCAACACCGCCGGCGTTCCAATGGACACAGGATCGACCTAAGCGAGGACATGGCCTCGTCGAAGAATAATCTCCAGAGATCCTGCCTCCGTCCCGTTACAGCCGCTCGGGTCACTCTTGCCACTGTTCGCGACCGCTGGCGTTAGCACCTTGGGCGACCGCCACGTCCTCCGCTCCCTTCGGAAGGCAAAGAGCTAACTTTTACGGTCTCTCAAGTTGCTATGGCCGCTCAGACATGTTTGAGTACTACGTTGCGCGTTGGCGAAGTGAGCCTTGGCATCCTCGTGCTTGCAATGGTGAGTTTCTATACGCATTCGGCCAATATTCTCTTCGACCTGATCGACCGAACACACAAAAGGTCTGGCTGTGCGTAGACGCGCAGAACTCCTTCCCGAAATGGTTACTAAGCACACTGCAATGGAAGGTCGTCCGAAGAGCACATCCATCGCGACTTCTTGACAATCCTTCATGCCCTGGAGATTTGCTCTTGATATGCCGAGATCCGAGGCTCTGTTTGGAGGTGGGTTTACCAAGTTATACGTCGTGCGCGAGCGTACGCCTCGTAATACCCGACGCCTACAGATGTCAGCCACAGCCAGTGCAATCTCCCCCAGTCGGTCGTAGCACCAAGTAGGCTGGCGTTACTAAACGCGTCTACCTAAGCCCGTCCGACGCCTGACGGCCTCGCGTCCAACCCCAACCCGTCTAAAACGAGGCTGTGGCCGACTTCACGACCGGCTGAAACGCGAACAAAGGCGCACATATGCGCTGAGGGGACACGCAAGCGCGCCGATTTTACAACATCCGGTGGCGCGCCCGGGGCCTTGGAGCGCTGGCGTTCGGACTGATTCTCCGTCTCAACGGTCTCAGGCGGGTGCTGAGCTGACCGGTGTACGGTGATGTCGCTCTTCTACGTACGCATGTCTGACCGCAGTTAAGAGGAGGAGCCGTGTTACCCGACCACACAGTCGTGGAATATGGTTATGGGCTGCTCGGCGAATGCCGGGCTGTTCCGCCATGTGGGCATTGGTCCCGCTTTCCGCTCTCTTACGCATCGGCCTCGATCATACTCACCCCGACGACGAGTGTCCATGTTCAGCAATTTACGCGGGCCTCCTAACCGGTGCGGGATCTAGCGAATCTGTGGGATGTATACGGCGATCGTCAGGCCTTCCACGCTTGCCGCGCGGCCGTGCTCAGGCTGGCAGTGGCGCAGCGTGCGCCTCTGTTAATTTGTGGTCATTCTCGGAATCTGCCCCCGGCGTTCGTATAAGCGTAGCGCTATACCTTTTTCTGATCATTGACAGGTCCATCTTCAGCAGGTTCAGCAGGTGCAATGCCCGGAAGATATCACTGCGGCTCCCCATTTGTCGAATAGGTGACAGCACCCCTCCCCAGCATGGTCACATAGCTGACGCTCTCCCCACTGCTGACAGGCTGCGCCGTGCTGTGTGAGCGGTGGCGCACAAGATCGCGGACGAATCTGATCGGACTGGCACACGTACCCGAATTCTCGCAGTCGCAAGTTCTGGGCAAGCGGGTATTGTTCTAGACGACGACAGGTGCAGGGTGACGCGCGATCGTAAGGTTTGCCCCGGCGTTTTTGATATGCATCTCTCAGCATCTCAGGACAGATCTCGCACGACATGAAGCTGTAGCGCAATCAATTCAAGCGTCTTGCAACTTTTTTGGTCGATGGACGATGGCGCATTGGGGCGGACATGGCGCACATAAAAGCCGACTCTTGAGTGATGTCCGGCATCCGACCAGCACATCCACACCAGCCACACCCGTCATACCACCTCCTGCAACATCATGTCCGCACAGCAGTTCACCCTCCCTGACCTCCTCGCCGTCTGCCCCCTCAAGGACGCGACCAACCCACACTACGCCCAGGCCGCCGCAGAGTCTACTGCGTGGGTGAAGAGCTACAACATCTTCGACGCACGCAAGCTCGCCTTCCTCCTGCAGGGCAGTAGCGAGCTGCTCGTCTCGCACACATACCCCTACGCGCCGTACGAGCAGTTCCGCACCTGCTGCGACTTCGTCAACCTCCTCTTCGTCGTCGACGAGGTCAGCGACGACCAGAACGGCAAAGATGCCCGCCGGACCGGCGAGGTGTACCTAAACGTCATGCGCTACCCAGACTGGGATGATGGCTCGGCCCTTGCGAAAATGACCCGAGAGTGCGTAGCTCATGCCCACGTCGCGTCGCCGTCCGTGATTCGTGTCATGCTCACGCCGCACATTCAATTTTCGCTCGCAGGTTCAAACAGCGGTTGCTCGCTTTCGCTGGGCCCAACAGCTACCGCCGGTTCCTCATGCACTGCGACGACTACGTGAACGCGGTCGCACGCGAAGCGGAGTACAGGGAACGCGGCCAGGTGCTCGACATCGACGCCTTCCAGACGCTCCGACGCGAGAACAGTGCCATCCGCTTGTGCTTCGGCCTGTTTGAGTTTGCGCTCGGCATAGATCTGCCCGACTTCGTCTTCCAGGACTCCCACTTCATGACCCTGTACTGGGCCGCCGCCGACATGGTCTGCTGGTCCAATGTAAGCATTCTCACCGCTATCTCATTTTCCCATCCGTATCTCACAATGCTTGACAGGACGTCTACTCGTACAACATGGAGCAGGCCAAGGGGCACACCGGCAACAACATCGTCACCGTGCTCATGCGGCAGAAGAACATCGGCCTGCAGGAGGCGGCGGACCTCGTCGGCGCGCACTTCACCGCGCTGATGAGCCGATTTGTGGAGGCTAAGAAGCAACTGCCATCATTCGGCGCGGCCGCGCTCGATGATGCGGTGGCAAAGTACGTCGCGGCGATGGAGCACTGGGTCATCGGCAACCTCGAGTGGAGCTTCGAGTCGCAGCGGTACTTTGGCGCAGAGCACACGCGCGTGAAGGCGACCCGCGTGGTCGTGCTGAGCCCCGCGGACGAAAACTGAGGTGCGCTCATGTTCCTGTCACCGTGCGCACGCCCGCGCATCCTATCGAGCACGCGCTGACAGCGCCCCCGCAGATCCCCCTTCCCGCAACCCTTCCCGTCCACGCCCCTTAGAGCCGCTTTCTTGTCTTACAGTCTTTCCCCTCGGGACGCGCGCGAGGGCCCTGTTTCGTATTTGTATTATATGTCTGCCTGCCATCTTCCCTCCGTGCTCTCCAGCAAGCTTGGACAGATTAGGATCAGCGCACACCCTGTTGTATCTATTATTTATCGCCGCAATGACATCGTGCCCCCGACCGCACCGGGACGAGAGCGTGGGCTGCCCCCACGGTCGCACAGCGTGATGACGTCCAGGCCCAGCCGCTCCGTGCCATGGCACCGACATCATGCCTTAGTCTCCTTGTTGTGGCATGGCACATCACCGCATGCGGTGGATAGTGTGGCCGGCCCATTCCAGCAACATGACAAGCTCAGCGCCATTCCCTGCTAGAAGGAATCTCAGCCGGATCTCGCAGCGCGCGCACTGGGGCGGCGCTACGTAGGGAATCGAGCCTCGCCCGCACGGTTCTCTATGCGGACTAGACACCAATCGCTGCAAGTATATTTCATCTCCGCGAGGGACGAGGCTGTGCATACGCGAACGCTAGTTCTCTTGAGTAATGTGTATCCCGGCGTGCGCGCTCACGTAAAGCCCTGAGAAGCGGGCGACACTTGTATAATTGGCACGCCGTACAATCAAAGGTGAGCACGGCGCCTCGCTCGCTGCGCCTCCGTAAGCCGCGGCCCTAAGTCAGCCGCCGTGGGCGGGCCGCTGCGTCCTTTTCCATGATTGGACTCCCCCATGACCAGGGCAGGCAAGCCGGTGTGGAAGCGGAGGAGCAAGTGGTTAGCGGCGAACGCTTGAGACGCCGTTAGCTCACCGCAGGAACTGCTACTTCTGATCTGGCAGGCGGTCTTGAAGATTTGGACGCGGAGCCGGAACAGCGGACGTTGTACGAAAAGCAAGCCGTTCGAGCGCGGAGTGGATTGGGGTTCCATTACGGCGAGTGCGCCTTCGGGCTAGCGGGTATAGACCGGTGTTCGCCGCTGGGTTCATGTTGGATGCCGGGGACGAGGCCTGGTGACGCGCGGGCGGACATTCAAGTTGACGTGCCGTAGCAGCCCTGCGTAT
Organism: Trametes pubescens; assembly: GCA_001895945.1. Lineage (NCBI taxonomy): Eukaryota > Fungi > Basidiomycota > Agaricomycetes > Polyporales > Polyporaceae > Trametes > Trametes pubescens. The sequence goes on from MNAD01001516.1 coordinate 70,970, forward strand.
TTGACAGTGCTGCAGCGTGCGCGCACTTTTTCTTCATTTGTCTGAAATTTGAATTGTCAGATCAATTTACGCCGCAGCAGATCCCCATGCGAGCTCGCCGTCCGATCCGACATGCGCAACAAATCTGTCCAAGGGCATCGACGGCGAACTTGGAGCCCCGCGTGAGATCTTAGAGCTCGCGCAGATATCTTCGCAGCAGCCGGAGAAACATTTCAGCGTTGTGGTGCCAGGCCATTAAGGCTTACCACCGGACTGGGGAGGCGTTACGCCCTGCGCCATAGCGACCGAGTTAGCGGTAGGAAACTGAGCGGCACTCCCGCGCAAGCTCACCTAGACCAAGGCCGACCTCAAGCCCTGTTATTGTGGCGTTCACCCTGATGTATACCTTGTGAGGTGGGCCGGGGCCCGTAGGGGATATAGCGCAAGCCATGACCCGCGTGCAACAACTTGATTAGATTTCAGCCTTAGCAGTTTCGAGTACTAGCCGTCGTAGAGTGAATTAGTGCCTAGAAGCTCTATTCTCGGGGCGAGAGTAGCCCGAGGCGTTGTGGGGGCGAGACACCCGCAGAAAGGCCCCGGACGCGTCGTCGGAGGGAGCCACTGCAGGCATCCGTGCTGCCGGTTGGACGGATGCAGTGAGGCTTTAGGAACATTGATCAATCACGGGGGGCGATGCGAGGAAGCAATCGGACGAGTTGGGGATTTTGCCGCGAGGGAGGCCAACGGGGCGAGGACAGGCGGACAGGCAGGTACATCGGGGTGAGCCTGAGGGCGAGTTCCTGAATGAGTCCATGTCCCGAGTCAGCCTCAAACGACGTCCGCACCTCGCCACCGACGTCTGTGGGGTTAGGGCCTGCCGGCCCGGCGATACCGCTGTGCCTTGATCTCGGCTGTCTGCGCAGACGCCCGCCCACTGTGCCTGCAGTCCGAGTGCGCCTGCCACTGCCTCCGACAACCACTGTGGTCGTCCACGATCCTCTCCTGGTGTCTCTCCCTCCCTCCGATGAATGGTGTGGCGGTTGACAAGCCTTTTAAGTAGCCTGAAGGATACTCCGATTACGCAAGGCCCGGAACGCACCCCGCAAGGCAAACACCGTACAGTTATACATAGCGCGTCGCACTCGAAGACGATATCCCTTTGACGAATCTTCACTCGTCGACCTGGCAAGTTGATTGCCATTTGCACCCCCTTGGATGTCGCATCATAGCCGAACTTGGTCGTTCTTCATCCAAACACGGTACCTTCAAGCATTACTACCCTGCCTCCCGCGATCGGCGCCCGCCGTCGCTACTGCGTCCGAACGCGTCTCCATTCCGCACTCTCCCGGAGACTGAGCTTGCCTGTGCCAGGTTCTCCCGCTTCGGTGCGCCTCTCATTCATCAAGCCATTCCTTCCGTCAGTAGTGGCCGAGCGCTGACTACTACCGTTCGCTAGATCCACGCCCATCCTGGAACTCCATGCCACAGACCTTTCAGATCCGTTGTGGTACGGAATGCCGTTAGTCTCTGGCAGGACCTGGCAGTCCTCTTATCATCTCAAGCGGAGAGGACTAGGGAGCCTGGCAATTCAAATCTTGGTCGTTCCACAAGCGACGTCGTCGTCTTGCGCCACTCAGACTCCGTGACCGCCCGTGGGACTGCTAGCAGAAAGATGTGGCCTATGACATTTGGGGGGCACCCGGTAGAAGACAGGGTGATGGATACAGTGCGAGAAACCCCGTCAGGGCGCAGTCTCAACGTAAGATGTGGGGCCCAGTGTCAGAAGGATAAACTGCTGGGGCTGAACGTTGAACTCGACGGTCGTCCTTCATAGTGAGGGGAGTACGCTCGTTGACTACAGCGCGCGCGTCTTACAAAGTACATGCATGTAGGCTATGTCACTTATCCCCGAGTCTCTCGGGAAACAGCAGTTTCGCCGTATGCCGGCTGGCCGTCACCGACAGTCGACTCCCTCGAACATCGGAATTAACGGGTCATTGCGCGCTTGTGCGCCGCCGTGCGCCGGAGAGAACGATCAGACACGAAGCACTCGAATCTGGTCAGTTCACCCACTACGGATTGCAACTCACGTTAATTAGCTTGGATATCCACAGCGCAATATGCATAGCTCTTTGATGATATTCTGATGATATCATGAGTATTTTCCGTACCAAAGTGCATAGTCTACCTGGGCGTCATGAAATTGATGGGCGCCAGTAAGTTTCAGTGACGCCTGTAACGTGCGTCGGGCGATGTACCAGTGCCGCTGACCGGGATGTATCCCCATGGCCCGGTGGCCGTCGACAATCCGAGAGCACTCCGTCTGGCTCGGAGAGAGGTTCGTACAAGCAGCTCCTTTTCGGGCAATCCGCTACTAACCGTCCGCAGCTCATACTAGCAGGCGCTCCCCCATTTTGGGCGGACGGATTCTCGTTCATGTGGGACCGCCCGAATCGCCATCCGGCGCGCCTGCGCAGCGGGCGCTGTGTGCAGCCATCTCAGGTCGGAACGCCGTGAATGGAGTGAGCGGCCACACCAGCCGCTCGTCCCAGGCCTGAGCACCGCCGATGGGAATGCGGATTGCCACCCCATGTGCGGTCCCGCCCAAACATCCCGCACATTGACGGGATACCCAGATTTACGTCACGCCTAATTGTCGCAGCTGCATAAGTACTGGGCTATCCGGCCAGAGGGAGACAGCAACCTACTCCAACTCCTCTCTCCTCTCACCGCCTCTCGCCTCCTCGGCCCTCATCCTCCTACTCAACACATCCTACCTTCTTATCCGCACTAGCACAATGTCTTCCCCGTCTTCCTTCGTTCTGCCCGACCTCCACGCCGTGACCCCTTACAAGGGCTCCTTCAACCCCCACTACCCCGAAGCGGCCGCCGAGTCCTCAGAATGGGTCAACAGCTACAAGGTCCTCTCTGACAAAAAGCGCGCCTTCTTCCTCCAGGGCGGCAGCGAGCTCCTCTGCGCACACGCATACCCCTACGCCGGCTACCAGCAGTTCCGCACCACCTGCGACTTCGTCAACCTGCTCTTCACGGTCGACGAGATCAGCGACGACCAGAACGGCAAGGGCGCGCACGAGACCGGCCTCACCTTCTACAACGCGATGAGCGACCCCGCGTACGACGACGGCACCGTCCTGTGCAAGATGACGAAGGAGTACGTCGATCACCGTCGCTTGCGGCGCGAAGCCCCGTCACTGACGCCCCGATCCTTCTCTTCCCTGCAGGTTTACCGCGCGCCTCCTCCAGCACTGCGGCCCTCAGACATACCGCCGGTTCATCAAGCACTGCAAGGACTACATCGAGGCCGTCGCGGTAGAGGCCGACCTCCGCGAGCGCGGAGAAGTGCTCGACCTCGAGGCGTACCAGACGCTTCGCCGCGAGAACAGCGCCGTGCGCTTCTGCTTCGGCCTTGCCGGCTACGCCCTCGGCATCGACCTCCCCGACGAGATTGTCGAGCACCCCACTTTCATGGCTATGCACCTCTCCACCGTCGACATGGTCTGCTGGTCGAACGTGAGTGCCGTCTCAGCCCAAACGCGTTTGACCTCCCGTGCTAACAACCGCGGCAGGACCTCTACTCATACAACATGGAGCAGGCGATGGGCCACACGGGCAACAACGTCATCACCGTGCTCATGCAGCACAAGGGCCTCGACTTGCAGGGCGCCGCGGACTACACCGGAGTGCACTTCAAGGGCCTCATCGACACCTTCCTCGACGCGAAGCGCAGCCTGCCTAGCTGGGGCCCGAAGATCGACGCGGAGGTCGCGCAGTACGCGATGGCGATGGAGACCTGGGTGATCGGCAACCTCAACTGGAGCTTCGAGACGCAGCGCTACTTCGGGCACGCGCGCCACGAGATCAAGCGCACCCGTGTCGTGCAGCTGTACCCCCGCCGCATCGTGGAGGAGTCATCCGACGAGGAGGACAACTAAGGCGGGTCCGCAGCGCCGCTGCTCCGAGCTGCCCTGTTTGACCAGGCTGCCACTGGCAGACTGCCGCCCATCAGATCCCCGAGACTGGACCTGCTTTTTCCATTCTTCGCGCAGCCTACCCTGTATCCTTATCTTGTCTTGCTCTCCCCACGCTCGTGCACACGCTATATCTATCTAGATATTCCACTATCAGTTACTTGTCGTCTTCTTACCATACGCTCACATACTTGCTATGTACCCCCAAAATGCTTGGTCTTCTTCTTATGTCCATATTCGAACCGCTTGGCAGTCGCATACCCTACTTGTTTTGCACCGTATATACGCTGTAGTCCGAAAATTGTAATCAAAAATCGATTCAGAATAAATCTCTATAGGCCGGGTTGAACAGCCACTGGATAGATGCGCATGCGGACTCCGGGGAATGTACAGTTGGATGTAACGCTACAAATTAATACCGACGATGATCCACAGCAAGAATGACAACAACGCCACCAAGTCTGCCCGAACTCTCACCACCGGGTGATGTCCGCCTCTGCCTCCCCAAACATGCTCGTCTTCTTGATCGAAAAGTCCTCCGCCGGTGCCTCGACCGCGACCTCGCCCGTCTCCGTGCGGTAGTAGTCGGGGAACGCCTGCATCAGGTGGCGCAGGATGTGCCGGTTGATGAGCTCGAACTCGAGCAGGAAGCCGTCGTGCCCCTCCTGCGAGGGAATCATCACGAGCTGCGCCCCGGGGATGTGCTCCGCGATGACTCGCTGCTCCGCCGGCATGAACAGCCCGTCCGACTCGATCCCGATGACCAGCGCGCCCGCGGGCTCCGCCGCCAGCACCCGTGCGAGCGCGGCGTCCTCGTCCTCGTCGGGCGAGAGGAGCCGTCCCCGGGCGACGTCGTGCGTATCGAGCTTGCGCGTGATGTGGATGTAACAGTTCGCATCGAAGCGCGACGTGAACTTGTCGCCCTGATAGCGGAGATAGGACTGGGCGGAGAAGATGGGCTGCTGTGGGGGAGATCCCGTGCGCTCCGTCGGGGAAGCCTGCCAGCCAGGTGTGGCGGGGCGAGATTGTGACGGACGCATTCCGTCGTTGTGTGCGGCAAAGGAAGCGTCCCCGGAGGGAAGCGCGGGAGAACGCGGCGGCGTGAGCGTGGTGTCGGCGTTGTTGTGCGTCTTCTGTGGCTTACGTCCGAAGCGGCGCTCGAAGGAGTCGCGGGACCGGTAGGTGAGTAGGGCTGCCATGCGTGCTGCCCCGAGGCCGGAGGCGGGCTGTGATTTGTAGAAGCCGTCCTCGTACGAGGGGTCGCTGTAGATGCTCTGGCGCTGCGCCTCTCCCCAGCTGATGCACCATGCTGAGTGCCTCGCGGAGGTGGCAATAGGTATAATTTGCCGAACGTAGCCCGGAGGAGTGCAGAGCGGCCATTCGAGGACAGCCATGCCTCCCATGGAACCTCCGATGACCACAGCCACCGACTGAACGCCTAAATGGTCCAGCACGAGCTTGTGGATCCTGACATCGGGATGTATCAGTATGATGTCTATCGGATCCATTTAACTTGACAGATTTACCTCACGTCGTCGCGTATTGTCGTAAGTGGGAACTCCGGGCCATAGGGCTTTCCCGTCTCCGGGTTGACAGTCACGGGCGAAGCCGATCCATAGGGCGAGCCTAGAACATTTGCGCAGAAAATGAAGTAGCGGCTGGGGTCAAAAGCCTTCCCGCGGCCCATCAGCGGACCCCACCTGCGACGTGTTAGAGGGAGTAATCCACATGAGTAGGTAGGTAGACGCACCAATCCTCAACGTCTGAGCTTCCGGTAAATGCGTGGCAGATGATCATGACGTTGTTCTTCTCTTCGTTCAGTTCGCCCCATGTCTTGTAAGCGACGGGGACGTTCTTAATCACTGGCCCGGTTTCTAAAGTGAAAAACGGGACATGATAGATGCTCTGGTCCAGCAGCTCGATGAAGGTGGACATCAGAACTTGTTGCGAGAGCGGGTCAGGATCGGGGAGCCTCAGGGAGCAGTTCTGCGTCTTTACGACGGTACGCTCTTAATTTATGTGTGGGCTTGCCGGGTCGAGTGAGAACGGAACTGGGTGAACCGAGAGCTGAGTGAGCCTGTGTGCAATTCAGAACGAACTTCGGCGGAGAGGAGTCAGATGGACTCGTGCAGATCCATCTTAGATTCGCGCGCTACGTGGGCTCCCGAATAGGCAGGTGACCTGGAACAATATAGACGCCCATCCGGTCCTCCCGGTTCGCAGCATCAGCCGGCTCTCACACGCTTCGTCTCGGACCACAGTGCAGTCTGAGCAAGCCGCAGTACTAGCGCTGTCCTCAACCTATCTTGCGTCCAACCCGCACGACTGGGTGCAATACTCCGCGATGGACACACTCTCAGTTGCGAGCAGCTCCGTGAAGGCGGCATTAGGGCAACATCCCGCTTTACTCACGCTCGCGGCCATCTTCCTGTGTCATCGGCTGCTACACAACCTTCGCCGCCGACGCTCGCGAATCCTCCCTCGAACTCGCGAACGCGTCCTCGTCATTGGTGCATCCAGTGGGATAGGTCGCGCAATCGCCCACGAATACGCCGCCACGGGCGCGCGCGTGTGCGTCGTGGGCCGTCGGGAGCAGCAACTGAACGAGGTCGCGGCAGAATGCGCGAGCCTGCATCCGACCCCGACCGCAAACGGCGCCACTGGAACGTCCGAGCGCATCCTGCACGTTGTGGCTGACTTCAATAATGTGGAAGACATGGTCGCTTTGCGGGAGAAATTGGAGAACGGTAAGTCTCACGATTCGCTTCTTCAGGAAGTACTCGGAAGCTCATGGGCGCTGGCTGCTACTTCCACAGAATGGGCCGGGCTCGACACGCTCATTGTGTCAGCGGGAGTCTCTGCGCTCCGCCCTCTGCTAGAGGTTGCGGGGCTGGAGCAGCGGGGTGGCGCATTCTATCCGCCGCATGCTGCTGCAGAAGGCATTAAGCGCACCGTCTCCGTTGCCACCGCCGCGATCCAGGGAAACTACCTAGGGCCACTGGTCTCCGCTGTCACCTTCGTGGGTAGAAGTGCCAAGTACCAGGTACACCTCCAACTAATGTGGCCATGCTATCGCAGATTCCACTGCTTTGCGCCACGTCCCCGGCCCCGTCAGTCGCACTCATATCATCCCTCGCGGGAGTCATCCCCGCCCCCACACGTTCCATATACGCCTCCACAAAAGGCGCGGCGCTCCTCCTCTATCAGTCGCTCGCGATCGAACATCCGTCCGTCGCGTTCACGTACATCCTCCCGGCGACCGTCGAGGGCGACTTCCGAGCATCCGCAGTGGACGGCGGCACTGTGCGCGAGGCCGATCCGAGCAAGCACGGACTCAAGCGTGTCGCTGTCGCGAAGCGCTGCCTGCGCGCAATCGACCATAAGGAGAAGGCGGTATTCATGCCAGCATTGATCAGTCGGGTTGGGCACTACCTGTACTGGGTGTTCCCTTCTTTCGTCGAGCGCGCTGCCGCTAAGAAGTACAATTACACCGCCAATTAAGCGCACGGAAGTATCGGATATATCGTCATTTAGGTGTCGCGGGGCCTGTATACCACTGGACGCATCAAATACACACTCTGCATCGAAGTCGACAGCAACCCGCACGTCTAGGGCCCGGTTTACAGAAGCACATGCATCCATGACCTGCCGTCACATCACCCTCCGCTCACATCGGGTCTCGTTGTGCACGCCTTCGCAGCTGAGGTCGCAATACGGCATCGCGCAGCGCCTGCATTTGTATTTCCCCCAGAAGCCGCAGACGGAGCACAACATCCGCGGCGGCTCGCGGGGCGGCGGGGCCACAGCCCTCAGGTACGTGGGCACGCCCGGCGGCAAATGCTCGATGCCCTGACGTGACGTACCCCGGGATGCACGCACGGCGCACGCAGAGAAGGAGCAGCGCGTCAGCCGGGATTGCGAGACGCAGACGGCGCGCACGCACGCACCGAATCTTCGATCAGCACGGCGAGGGTCTTCTTGTAGAGCACGGCCGTGCGGACGTTCATCGTCGACTTCTTCGGCTTCTTCCCCTTGTCCGAGATAATGGTCTGGCGCGCGCGGCCCTTGGCGGTCCGCCCGCCCGGCGCGACGCCGTGGTCATCTTCCTCGTCCCCGCCCGCCCCCGCCCCCGCGGGCTCGGAGTAGTTGGAACGCTGAGAGGGCGGTGCATCCCGTAAGTGAAGACCCTGCAGCGTCCAAGATGCCGATGGTCTGCGTACCTCAAGTTCGTCAAGGTGCCTCTTCGTGCGCTTCGCGATGACCTCCGGGTCTAAGGGAGCGTTGGCGGCTTGCGCTTGGCGTGCGGCTGGGAGGAGATGAAACAAACGCTGTGGGTTATCTCAGACGCGGCCGACGACGCGTGGCTCGTACGTTGTCTTCTTGCTGGGGGCATCGCTAGCGTTTAGTCTGTCAGGCGGGCAAGAACTGTGGATGTGCGCTCATCGCCTCGCCGCGCTCGGGCAGAGTAAGATGACGGTCCAGAGCAAGGTGTCCGAGTCGTGCCACAGACTCACACGGTGGCACTGTGGCACCCCGGTTATTCCCAGGGAAATATCCTTCTCGAAAAGGCAGGTGGGATACTGAACGCCGGCGCCAAACACTCTAGTCATCTTGTGCCACTCACGCATTGACCCATGGGCGCCTAGTGCCACCCGCATAGACCATGTACTGCATCTATCCATCACACGCAGGACACAACGTGGCCGTGGCCCCAGGTCCGCGGCCACCCCGCGCCTGCTATCGCGACCGTGAACCAAGCGTCCTAGCCCCAGTGCAGTACAATGTCGCCCCGGACCTCGCTACGCCTCTTGTCCTCCATATCGCACTACGAGCCACTGAGTGGCACACCTCCTGCGGCTACATAACCCCCGCCTAGCGCGCGCTTCCGCCCCCCCCACTACACCCTCCGCAGAAAACATGCCCGCCACCAACACCCCTAGAATGAAGCTTGCCGCCTGCAAGCAGCTGCCCGCCAACCCGCACGGCGATGACGTGCACTACATCTCATCCGACTCCGAGTCTGCGGCCGGCTCCGCGGACGAATCCGAGCCAGAGTGCATGGACGCAGACGACGAAGATGAGGACGTGATGCAGGTCGAGCCCGAGGACGGCCGCCCGCTCTACATGGTCAAGGTGCGTGTGTCCGCGCGCTCCGCCGGGCCTGCCCGGCCGGGAGCTATGCAGGGAGCTCACCCTCGCCGCGCGCGCTCCGGTGCCCCCAGATCCCAAAACACTTGATGGAGCGCTGGTCTGCCCTCGACGAGGACGGCGTGCACCTGGCCACCATCCGCTGCTACCGCCCGGACCCCTCGTCCTCGTCGTCCGCACCGCGCATCGTGCTCAGCGTGCCCGTGCTCGACCCGTGGGACGGCCTCGGCCCGGACGAGTACGAGCTGGACGTGCGCGCACCCGACCCCGCCGCGGCACCCTTCAACGAGTACCTCCTCGCGTCGCGCG
>MNAD01001516.1:80444-135753 GCA_001895945.1 Trametes pubescens
TCCAGGAATCATCATTCTGAGGAATATCTGCTGCATCACGACCTCACGGCTAACATTCGTGACCCACGCTAGCCTCGGGGAAGCAGGGAACGCGAAAAGGCGCGCACGGGAAGAAGAAGCACACGCACCAGCGCGTGGCGACCGCGGTGACGCATCACTGCAGCATGCGCGCGGTGTACGGCGCGCGGCTGCGCGCGCGCGTGCGTGCGCGCACCGTCGCCGCCGCCGTGCCCAAACGGCAAATCAAAATCTACGAGCCGAAGCCCGGCGAGCTGCGCCCCGAGCAGATGCACCACGCCCGCCCGGTGCGTCCCTCTCTCTTGTTCTTCTCGTGTGTGTTGTGCGGGGCTGACGATGCGTGCAGAGGGAGGCGAGGGCGCCGCAGAAGAAGGCTACGGCGGACCGCAGGGTGCGCGCGCAGAAGTCCGCGCTCCTGGATATGCTGTTCCGGCTGTTCGCAGACCGGCCGCGGTGGGCGTTCAAGACGCTGCATGAGAAGACGCACCAGCCGGAGGCGTACTTGAAGAAAGTGCTCCCCGAGATCGCGACCCTGCACCGCGGGGGGATGCATCACGGGTTATGGGAGCTGAACGAGAACTTCGGCGACAAGCAGGTCAGTCTGTGCGGCGTACCCGAAGAAGCAAGCATACTGACTTACTGTGATACAAGGATTCGAATTCTGCCAGTACGTCGAAGTCCGCAAGCCCGGAGCCGGATGAGAACGATGATGAGGCTGAAGACGAGGATGAAGGCAGCGATCTGGAAGAAGTGTACTAATAAGAAGGACAGATCGACACTTCCACTTACTTAATGGGTTTAAAATGTTTGTACACTTAGAAGGGACACGGACTTGTAGAACAGGAATACAACAAAGCTACGATACGATTGATATAGACAGTAGGCCGTGAGTATCGTAAAGCACACAGACAGAACGCGTCGACAGCACTGCGACACTACCAAGAAAAGTCATAAGCATACCACAACAACACAGCACGGCGACGATCACGTCGGGACAGAGACATAATGAGATCATGCAAGTCATGGACCACACGGTAGATGGCCGACGTTGGCGTCACAAGAGTCGATGGTCTCAAAGAAGTCCTCAGACCTTTTCGCCCTTCTCGTCGCCGGTGGACATGGAGCTCGTCTCCGACTCGATGAGCCCCATCTGGGAGGTATCGTAGCCGTTCGCCTCGAGGTACTCGCGGAACTGCACGAAACAACGTGGTCAGATCAGGTACACAACCATTCCACGAGGTACCGACCTTGAGATCCTCCGCGGTCATGCCGTCGTGAGAAAGCGGGCGGATGAAGAAGTATGTGATGACGGCGCTGACGATCGCGAGAGCTGTTGTGCACACAAGAGGATATTCAGTGGGCGTGGTAGTGAAGAACTAGCTTGATATGCGTACCGCTCGCGATCCAGAAGGGGCCAGTTTGACCGATGTTACTATTAGGGTCGGACGAATGCGCCTGGAAGTCTGTGAAAGTGTTTGAAGTTAAGATGGTACACCAACACGAATCGTAATTGACGGGAAAAGTACCATCGATGATCCTTTGCCATGCTAAGCGGGACGTGTATTAGCATCGCCGTCGAACGTAATAGAAGGAAAAGCTTACCCCAAGTGCCACCGAAGGCACCGATTTTGCCAATGGCAGCAGCAATGCCATAGAACTGGCCACGCACAGCGGTCGGACCAGACTTCGCCGCGAGCATACCCAGGCAGTTACCGGGACCAAGCTCTCCGAGACTGAGGAAGATGCCGTAAACGACCTAGATCAAATGTGAGCCAGAGTCATTGTGTGATCACACTCGTTCAACTTACCGCGAACGCCGCGATGTGCTCTGTCAGGCTGAGCAAAGGTTCAGCAACTGATCCAGCAGCGAAACCTACGGGTACCGAACTACATACCGCGTGTAGAGGCCGCTCATGATGAAGCCGATGATAGCCTGTGATAGGAGACCAAGGATCTGCGAATGTAGGATATGAGATTGATCTCAAATGCACTAACTATGATAGACATACCATAGTATACTTAGGGCCGAGGATGTCCACAACGAAGGCACCTCCAACTGTACCGGGAATATAGAACAAGCTACAATAACCGTGATGAGTGTGTGTCATGTTTCCATGGCGAAACGGGCATACTTGATCACAACAGACCAGCCAAACACCACGGAGAGCGATGAGTTGCCGCCGGTAATCCTTCAAAGGTGTTAGACGATCTAGTCCACAACTACAACAGATGGACTCACGTGTTCGTGACAGTCGAGGAGAACAGCCCGAACTAAGGCACGCGAATCCGTCAGCATACAAGGTACCCGCAGGAATATGATATCGCATACAGGATATCTGTGTATCCCGTCAATATTTGAAGCACCGAGACGTTATGGAGACAGCTTACGTGATGAAGTCGTAGATGAACCACGTCGCTGAGATGGCCGCAAGGCTGACCCAGTAGCGGCGAATGATCAGCATGTAGGGGACCTTTGCGCGGGCCATCGAGTCCTTCTTGTACCGGGTGGGCTCTTCCATCCTCAGCCGCCAGAGCAGAACTGCGAGAGCAGGAATGACGCCCAGGCCGAGGGAGATGCGGAAGACGGCACGGAGGTGGTTCTCGCCGAAAATCCAGAATAGCACAAGGGGAACGAACGCCGCGACGACGAAACCGAAGTCTATCATGCTGTCTGCATCGCAGCAGTCAGTATCACGTAGACATTCATGCGACTATAGCAAGTGTACGTACTAGTAGCAAGTGCGAACCACCGATGCTGCGCGTTCTTGTTGATGCCGGGTTCTTCGGACTGCTCTGACGCAGCTACGGAACCACACGGATATTCTGCACCGATGCCGATACCGAGAAGGAAACTACGAGACATATTCATCAGGACTGCGCCCGCTCGCCAAATGGGGAGAAACTCACCGACACGCGCTCAGCATGGCGAGCATGCCGTTCACGCTGTGGTGCGCCCCACTGGACGCTGCCGAAAGCGCGGAAAACAGGGCAACGATGCCGGTAGCCAACATCTGTGCGTCATGCGCAGGTCAGGCTCCGTCCGCGATCGGGGCGATAGACGCGGTGCTCACCATTCCGAATTTGCGGCCCAACTTATCAGACAGATAGCCAAAGACGAGCATGCCTACGACCGTGCCGGCGAAAGCAACACTGCTGATCGTGTTACTGTAGTTGGTGGTGATCTTCTCGGGGCCATATATACGCTTGAGCACTGCCAAGAAGAACGGTAAGGATCGCAAACACGATGCATTTTCGCTGAGGAATACGAACGCGTATTGACTGCGGAGAAGTGCCAAATATGTGAGCGCATGCTCTGGCGGCGAGAAGCGCATACAAGTACGTACCGGCACCGATCACGCCATTAGCGTAGCCTGTAGGAGAGGTGTAAGAAAAAAATCGCGATATGACGCGTCCAGGACGCGCTCACCATCGGAAAAGAGGGCCGTTCCGCAGCTAATTGAAGACGATGAGCAGGCAACAAATGGCCGCAAGAGAGCGATCAAGAACGCACGCGAAGATGAGAGAGACCTGGGAAAGACGAGGCTTTCTGTACGGCTGCGCTTGGTCGACACTCATGGCGGAAGAGGAGCAGACGGCGGCGGAGGGGGACAGGAAGTCAGGTGAGGACGGAGCATGGCGGGGGTATATAAGGACGGGAGTGGGAGAGTGCGAGGGCGCGATAGAGGTTCCCCGCGTGCGACTGCCAAACTTTTGATCGCACCTCTGATGGCGATCCATATCGGGGTAGCAGGGACCTGACTATCCAGCCAGTTCTGCGCACGTTCGTCGCCAACGCCCGCCCCCACTGGCTCCTGCTCCCCGCCCGCCCCAGGCCATCCACTGCCCGACGTCTGCGAATGGCTCCGTCGTGGCAGCCAAGTCCTTTCCGGTGTCTTCTCTTCTTCCCGAGGCGGTGGACTCTCAATGAACTCCTCCTTGCAGCGATCCACGGCCACGGCATAGACTCCTACTTGTCGAACGCCCTGTAGCGAAGCGCGGGTAAGCACCGTCTCAAAGATTGCATCAATCCCGGCACCCCCAGTCCGTCTGTAAATATAATCATCTTTGCCTTACAACCGACGCTCAGGAATGTCGCTCACCCGACCAACGTTCGCCGCCACCATGTAAGCCGACTCTGTCCTTGAGCTGATCATATGTATACCGCCTACCAGCATCGCTGCGCGTGCGAGAAGCGAGCCAATCTTGTACTGGACCCTGGATTCAGGAACGAACCTCATCAAGACACCTCTGACCTCACACCAGCGACATCTCCCAAGCAGCGCCACAACGCCAGCTCTCGCCCATCGCATACATCGGCAGTGTTTCAATCCGAGACGCACATGCGTCACCAGAGAGGAGGAAAACACCTCGGAAGACACGCTCCGCTCCATCCCACCCCGGAGGTCTTCACGTCGACTGCGGCAGGGTGACAGGCGGGCGTTGACACAACTCTACAGTCACGACCTCCAGGAACCTTCTTATTCTCCCGAAACCTACCTTGTCCGGGAGCTCTCGCACGGCCACGCCCATGGCTCTCTTCACGCTGAGGAACTTCGACTTCCTGGATGGTCCCGATAAACCGCGGATGACTTGATTTTCCAAGTTCGTGGATTTGAATGATGCAGAGCGATACAGAAAAACAGTCCAAACGGGAAGTGATAAGTTCATAATGGCCTGCGGGGAATCAGTGTTGCATTGCCTCGGCGCCGCCGCCATTGCCCTTCTTCTTCGCAAGCTCGTTCCTGTGAGTGTGCACGCGGTCAGCCGGCGGTCCCAGGCGGCAAGAAAATGCAGCGGCGCACCTTAGCTGCACGCTGAAATCATCTTCGATGTCGTCGTCGTCCCAATTGTCCTCCCACAACTTGTCCCCGCCCGACTTCGCCGCGCCGGGTGCCGTACCGGCCAAATGCGCGAGGTCAGTTTGTGAGTCGTCCCAGTCTATTCGTTCGGTGCAAGTCAGCATACATGTTGCGAGACATGCAACAGGCTAACGCACCGGCTACCGCGAACTCCTCGAACTCATCATCCTCCTCTAGGACGCCGAGGTGCGGGACGTCGTCGTCCTTCGTGTGTTCGACCGCAGCTGAGGAGCCCTGTACAGGCTGAGATGTTGATGCAGCAGCAGCGGACATAGTACAGGCGTAGAGGTCAAGACAGACGTGCAGTGCGAGGTGGTAGAGAGCTGGTGAGCTTGGCGGAGGGATGCGACGCGTCAGTGAGCGGGTGAGCGTGGGAATCGAGACGCGTGAGCACGCGTCCGGCGCTTATGCACGCGATCGAATTTCGAAATGCAGAGCGGGCGTCTACAGCCATATAGCTCCTTGCGACCGCCTCTCATCTTGTAGCCCAACGCTGAGACAGGACTTTGTGGGCTGCTATGATGCGCCAGTGTTCGGTCAACTTTGAGTGTTGACGATGCAGAGGGCGCCCTACGGCCGAGAAATGGACACTCATGACGAATGACTGGCTCTATCGTCGGCCTTTCTATGAATTCAATTGCATCTGTCTTGTCGCCGGTACGTCTGAGATCAGACCAGTTTCCTGCATGCGCACTCATACCGCAGTACTCATCGCCTCACTGCATAGATGGGTACCGCACATACATCACTAAAATCAAACTACTCACCGCCGTACCATTTGCCTCGCACGCTGTCCGACTGCAGATCCCCGCCCGAGAGAATCGGACTCCATTGTGGCTGATACTGCACACCTTGCCGTCCACGGTCACCCGGGATGACATCAATCGGCTCGCGTGATCCACTCAGAAGCCAGGAAATACTCCCGCCATGGAAGCCCTCGCACCCAGCGTCGATAGCGCTCTACCCGCCAGTCATATCGCATGCGTCGCTCTCCCACGCGCCGCACGGTCTCATCAGGTCTCGTTCTGCAGAATGTCACAGTACCACATACCGCCGGGACAGCCGACGCGTATGCCCGACCGTGATGCTGGAAGCGTTCTCCCAGAACGCGCTTTTGGCGCGTGGGTTGTGCGGACATTGGACCGCGGTTGCTCACCGCTGATGACAGCTCCCATGCATGGCGGGCGGGAGGGAGCATATATATACCGCACACGGGAGCCCACGAGTCTGATCCTCGCAGCTCATTGACTTCCCTTTCACACAGCGTACTCACTCATTCCATATAGCGTCCAGCAAGCCATACACTTACAAACCTGACAGTATGCCGAGCCAGCTTGTCCAGGCGGCCGTCATATGCGGCATAACCTGGATCCTCTGGAAGCTCTGCCGCCAATGGGTCGTCAAATCGCCTCTGGACAACATCCCCGGACCGTCGTCCAACTCTTGGGTCTATGGTGCGTAGATCCCCTTGCTGCCGCTGTAAATAAACTGTCTGACTTTGACTATATGCACAGGTAACCTGTCTCAGCTGCTTGCGCTAGACTCGTTGCCATTCCACAACTATCTCCTCGAGAACTATCCCGGCATCGCATCACTCAAGGGTTCGTTCGGAGTAAGTGGTGTCCCACGTGCGAGAGGAAATATCCGGTACTAACACAATGCTTCCAGTCGAAGATCCTGTACGTCTTCGAGCCGAGTGCCCTCCACCACGTCTTCGTCAAGGACCAGTACATCTATGATGAGGGAAAATTCTTCTTCAGGTGCGTATGCCCGACGGCCAACGCCCGAGTATACTGATAGTCCGCCCTTCGATAGGAGCAACGAGCTTCTCCTGGGCAAAGGCCTTCTCGCAACCTGGGGTAAGAAGATTCGCCGCTATCGCGCCGCAACTGCATCCTGACGCCCTGACTCGCAGGTGACCACCACCGCAAGCAGCGCAAGATGCTAAACCCAGTGTTCTCCCCCAAGCACATGCGGCACATGGTCCCCATCTTCTACGACGTCGGACGCCTCGTACGTAGCCCGTCACGTGTGACCACTGCCACTTGTCTTACGCTTTCTCTCGAAGCTCGTTCGTGCCATCGACGAGCGTGTCCGCCCCACGGGCTCCGCAGAGCTCGACGTCAACGAATGGATGGGCCGCACCGCGCTCGAGTTTGTCGGACAGGCCGGGCTCGGGTACTCGTTCGACCCGCTCGTCAACGACAAAGCGGACGAGTTTGCCTCCAGCTTGAAAACATTCAGGTAGGCTCCCATCATCCAGCCCGCGCCCCGGCCCGACTGACTCCCGCCATAGCGGCGCCCTGGCGAAGGCCGCGATCCCCAGACGCATCCTGCCGTACCTGCCGAGATTCCAAGGGCCGTTTGCGGGTTTGGGCCACTGGCTGATGACTATGGTTCCGCATGACGCTGTGCAGACGCTGGTTGCACTCGCGGACAGGCTGTGGGGTCGCTCGACTGAGATATACTCGAACAAGAAGGTGGCGCTCGAGCGCGGTGAGTCGCTCGGGGAGCGGGTCGGAGACGGGAAGGATATCATGAGCACGCTGCGTACGTGCTTTCGGCTTTGCGTGATTAAATTGCCATGCTGATGCGATGTTTTCAGTAAAGGCAAACATGGAGGCTTCCGGAGAAGACAAACTTGCGGAAGAGGAGCTGATTGGGCAGATGGGGTGGGTGTCCCGCCTTCGTTCACGTTCTTCTTACATACTGATTCAATTCACCCCGACACAGCACGCTCATCCTAGCCGCTGTCGACACGACTTCCAACGCGCTGTCTCTCATCATGACACGTCTCGCCGAGCACCCAGATGTACAGCAGAAGCTCCGCGAGGAAATCTTCAGCGCGGGCGCAGACAAAGGCCTCGACTTCGACGCGCTCATGGGTCTTCCGCTGCTGGAAGCGGTTTGTCGCGAGACATTGAGAATGTACGTCCCCTCACGTTCTAGTTGATGCGCTAGCCACTCACAAGGTGATCTCTATGCAGCGACGCCCCAGTCACCCAGGTGTTCAGGGAGTGCGTCGTCCATCCACATGCTACATGACCCCGAATGGCTAACGTCGATCACAGAGTCAATCAGGATGTCGTACTTCCGCTCTCCCAGCCAATCCGCGGGCGTGATGGCACGACGATCCACGAGATCCACGTGCCGAAGGACACGGTGGTCGTCGCGGGATTGCTGAACTGTAACCGCAACAAGGCGATTTGGGGCGAGGATGCGTACGAATGGAAGCCCGAGCGGTTCCTCTCTCCGCTGCCGTCTACCGTCACGGAGGCGAAGATTCCTGGCGTCTACTCCAATTTGTGAGTGCTGAACCTCGTCTGAGTTGTTATATGCTTGGCTAGCGTGTTACTGAACCCCATTTGACAGGATGACCTTCCTCGCCGGAGGACGCGCTTGCATGTTTGTGCCCCCCCCCCCAATTGCCCTCTGCGCACCATGACTGACCGCTCCTTTTACAGTGGTTTCAAGTTTTCGCAGCTGGAGATGAGTGAGTCTTGTTATTTTCATTATTTGTTACTCCCCACTGACAAGACCTTCGCAGAGGTCATTCTCTCCCTTCTGCTCTCCAAGTTCACCTTCGAGAAGACCGCGCAACCGATCATCTGGAACATGGCAGGCGTCCGTTACCCGTCCGTCGGGAAGCACGGCGGGAAGGCCTCACTCCCTATGAAGATCAGCCTTTATAAGGGAGCTGGCGATTGATATCACCGTCCCGCTGTGTATATTTCTACCCACGTCGAGCACTATGTACACGCCCGAAACAACTGATAAAGCCGCGAATGCAAACACGAGCACAATGCACATTCCTTATCATTCGTACTGCTGCGTGCACCCAAAAGCACTTCTTGTGGATGATAACGGAGCATAGATCACCGTGCGTGTACTCGCATTGTATAAGCGACGATGATCCTGCCTGACTTGGCTGGCTTCTTACAACTTTGACTGCGTAAGGTGAGGTTTTTGCCAATCATACACCCCCTTTTTACGTGGTTCTAACGAACTCAATGCGACATCTGTCAACAGATTGTGCCGTGAAATTGCCCTCCAGCCATTAATAGTACCCAGGTCTCCCGATGCGATTTGGACGCGCTAACCTTCTCTCTCTTCGTCCGTAGAAGGCCACCTCACATCCGCGTACAACCCTCGAATCGCCTCCCGGCGTGCATGCGTTGCCACACTCGGACCCCGTGCTCTTCAATCCTGCTTCGTTTCCCCATGCAGGGTTGCCTTTTGCGTTGGGCACCAATGGGCTGCACTCACATTGTCACGGTGCATTCCGTCTGTCTTCTGGACCGCCGGATGGGCTTTTCAGGCACGCGTCAATCGGCGTCCTCGACGTCTGAATGCTCTAATAGCGTGCCACGAAGCATTCAGGCTTCGCCCGCCGTCGAGCCTTCCGCTTGGTGCTCTCAGTAACCCTTCCCCTCAACCCATCTCGTCAGAGTATCGCCTTTCAGCTGAGATGCTCTTTTTCCTCTTACAGGCGGTGCTCATCTGCTTCGCTACCTTATTGATATGGTCTTTGGCTCGAACGCTCCTCTTCCGATCGCCGTTGGACAACATCCCGGGGCCGCCATCGCACTCGTTCGTTTACGGTATGTTGCATAAGCCTACAGCCTCGCCGCCGTCATTTTGATTGACAATGTGGATTCTCAGGAAATTTGGGCCAGCTCACTGCCTTGGACTCGTGGCCGTACCATGAGCACCTCGTTGAGAATTATCCTTCAGGAATCGCGAGACTGCGGGGACCTTTCGGCGTCAGTGATTTTTATACGTTCATCCTCGCTCTGTAAGTGAAAGCCCCTGACCCTGAGCCGTATCGCACCACAGGGAAGGATATTGTACGTCTTCGACCCGAGCGCACTCCACCATATCCTGGTAAAAGACCAGCATATATACGAGGAAGGGCAGTACTTCATTCGGTAGGCGTCTTTCAGATATAATGGCTCTGTGCGGTGCTCACATAGCACAGGAGCAATGAATTAGTTCTAGGAAAGGGTCTGCTTTCGACACTGGGTCAGTCACAAAAAGACGTCCCTGTGCACTGGCTTGTTCTCACGTGCTTCCCAGGCGACCACCACAAGAAACAGCGGAAGATGCTGAACCCCGTGTTCTCCCCCAAACATATGCGGCAAATGATTCCGATATTTCACGACGTCGGGCGTACCGTGCGTTTGTACGGGTTCCCGGCTATATTCTGCGTTCTTACCATCCGCGTTATGTAGCTGGTGCATGCCATCCGATCCAGACTGTCTGACGGGCCCACCGAGATCGACATGGCGACGTGGACTGGCCGCGCCGCACTCGAGATAATGGGTCAGGCCGGCCTCGGGTGCTCATTCGACCCTCTTGTGAGCGACAAGCCCGACGAGTACGTGACAGCTTTGAAGAGCTTCACGTACGTCACGTCCAACGCCAATTATCACATATCGAGCTGAAGCATCATATCACCGTAGTTATGCTATCGGCCGCTCTGCAATCCCCCGAAGGATAATGCCGTACCTGCCGACAGTCCGCTTTGCCGGCATTGGTCGCATGTTGATCAAATTAGTCCCGCACGAAGGCGTCCAGCTTCTTTTCCAATTATCAGAAATCTTCTGGGCTCGTGCGTCAGCGATCTACAAGGAGAAGAAATATGCTCTCGAGCGGGGAGATGCCGCCGTCTCACAACAGGTTGGAGGAGGGAAGGACATCATGAGCATCTTGCGTGCGTACTGGGCAGGGCTCGAAGCGTTCATTCATTGACAACGACAATTAATCGTGCTCAGTGAAAGCGAACATGGAGGCGTCGGGTAGCGACAAGCTCGATGAGGATGAACTCATTGGACAGATGAGGTTCGTAGTCTAGCACTACCACGTCTCGAACCCTCCTCACATCACTGTCACGCAGCACCCTAATCATGGCGGCAGTTGACACGACCTCCAATGCACTATCCGCCATATTAACGCTTTTAGCGGAACACCCTGATGTCCAGCAGAAACTCCGTGCAGAGATTCTAGAGGCTGGCGCGGACAAGGGACTAGATTTTGACGCGCTCATGGGTCTGCCTTACCTAGAGGCTGTTTGTCGCGAGACGCTAAGACTGTAAGCATCGTATACAGCCCCGTTTTGACGACTAGATTATCGTGCTGAAACCTATAATTAGGCATGCTCCGCTAGCGCAGGTATTTCGCGAGTGCGTTGCTCTGTTTACCGCACTGAGTCTCTGTACTTAACGCATTTCGCACTGCAGGACCCAGACAGACGTCGTTCTCCCGTTGTCCAAACCTATCACCGGCCTAGACGGGTCAGCCATTCACCAGATCCTCATCCCAAAGAACACGTCGGTGGTGGCCGGCCTGCTGAACTGCAACCGCAACAAGGCCTTGTGGGGCGAAGACGCGTACGAATGGAAGCCCGAGCGCTGGCTGGCACCCCTCCCGACCGCCGTCACTGAAGCACGGATGCCTGGCGTGTACTCTAACTTGTGAGTAGTTCGCTACGTACATGCGGCGGACCATAGCTCACTTAATGTTAGGATGACCTTCCTCGGCGGCGGACGCGCGTGCATGTGCGTACCCCAGTGCCAAAGGATCCGTTCTGCACTCACCTGTCTTGTGTGCACCTACAGCGGATTCAAGTTCTCGCAGCTGGAAATGAGTGCGTGCCACTGCTTTTATCCTCCAATGCAACACTAGGCTCACACTCTGATGGCAGAGGTCCTGTTGTCCCTTCTACTCGCCAACTTCACCTTCGAGCGTTCCGACAAGCAGATTATATGGAACTTTGGAGGTGTTCGATATCCTACCGTGGGACAACTGGGTGGGAACGCTTCGCTGCCCATGATTCTCCGCGCGTACCCCAGCAAAGAGTAGCGTGGTTCCTGATCTAGACCTGTCAGTATGTACGCCGTGTCTGAGTGCGATCGTCGAAATGCGAGGCGAGCAGCTGAATAGATTAATCGGAGCATGTACCTGTATCGAGTGTTCGGTACACGCACCCGTACGTCGGCGACAGCAACGTCCGCCTTCGTCCGTACCATACTCCGTATCGGTATCGTACAAATAAAAATAAATCACATGTGCGCAGGCCACAAAACACAGGCGCGGGATAGCAGATGCAAAGTAGTGATGTGCACGACAACTCTATCGGGCGAACGAAAATGTACCGTCATCGTACACTTCCCTGGTGAGTCCGAACGTACGACTCCGGCAGGCGACTCTCCGAAGGCGGCGCAGCGTCCTCGTCACTAAGCCCCTCGACATCGACGTCCTGATCCTCCAGCGCGGGCAGGTGGTACTGGTACGTCAATGAAGCCGGTTTGGACCCCGGCCTCCGACCCATGTACATGCCAGACATATTCCGCGACCCGCTCGCCGCCCTCTTCCTGCGCGGGGGTGTGGGTGTCAGCGGCGGCGACATGTCCCTGCGGTAGGGAAAGCGATTGCTGTGCAATGGAGGAGCGTTTCCGCGGTGCGGCGAGGGAGGGATAGGTGTGAGAGGAGACGACTGCTGCGTGGTGCCGCTGATCGTACGAGAGATCTTGGGCGGAGAGGGACAGTGCATCGATGCAGGTGGAGATGAGAGTGGCGAGGACATCTCCGACAGCGTACTGCTCATGCGGGACATGTTGTAAGGAGAGGATGCATGTCGGGAGCGGGGAGGAGTGGATAGTGGCGAGGAGGGCAGGAACGGAGGGCAGGCAGCCTCTAAAGGTGGTGAAGCGCAGTCTTCCGAAGCTGGTGGAGAGGACAGGGGAGAAGACAGTGGTGCTGGAATGGCAGCTGGACAAGGAAGCTTCGGAATAGACGTTTCAATTACGACTCCCTCCATGAACTGTGAGCGCGCTGGGAGCTTGATGGTAAGCCGCTTGGGGTCGTCGCGGGACGTTGGAGGCGTAGGCAAACTGCTGCTCCGCTTTTCCCGCTGCCTCCCCTCCTGCGACTTCGGCTTCACCTGTGCCTTTCGTGCTTTCTTGGCAGGCGAGACAGGCGACAGCGGAGGCGCACCTGCCTTACGCTTCTTCGTCGGATGACCGTGTCCATCATTCTCCGAATGCGACTGCTCTTTCCGCTTCTTGCCCTTCTTCACCGGGGACCGGTCCTGGTTCGCATGAGCAGCATCCTCCCTCTCCTTCTCCTCCGCCTGCCTCGCCATCTCCGCTGCCGCCTCCTCCCTTCGCCGTCTTCGCTCTTGCGCCGCTTCCTTCGCCTGCTCCTCCCGCTCCAACTCCTCGTGCACCATCCTCGCAAAACTTTGCGCGTCCCCTCGTAACCACACATCGAAAACACCCTCCCACTCTCTCGTCGGCACCGGAAAGTCGAGGTTGAGATACACAGTCCGCACGGGGGGCTCCTCATCCTCAGCGGGAGAACGGCGCGGCGACGGCGTGGGAGTTGCGAGCCCGTGGGAGGACGTCGCGGCATCCTCGGGCGGTGCATTCATGGCGTCATACCGCGAGCGCACGGCTTTTGAGAATTCGCGCACGATGCGCTTCGTCCCGGGAACGCGGAGGCTAGTGCCCACCACGAGAAGCAGGTCTGCACCGGCCCGGCCTTTTCCCTTCGAGCTGCCGATCAGATCCTTCCGCACGACGTTACCCACCTCTTCGCCGTCCTTGTGGTCTTCGTTATATAAGACGACACTCGGACGCAGTCTCCCAACCCCACGGGACCGTTTGCCCACGAGCTGCCGTGTCTCCTCTAGGGCCGTGCATTGTGGACATGGTGGGGGAGTACCGGAAGCTAGGGGCCCAATGTAGTCGCGTAGAGGGTATGAATGTCTACACGTTTGACAGTGCATCATTTGAAGAGTGCCATGAAGGGGAATGCATCGGGGCGTTTCCGCCGGTGGTGATGGTAGCCGTCCTGCGACTGGCTCTTCAGGGGTGTCGACAAGAGCAGCATTTGCCTTTCCTTTGGCAGGACGGGGCTTGTATCGCTTGCAGTCGAGTTCCGGGACGCCGAAAGATAGGCCCGACTTCTCTTCTAGTGCGTCAATGTTCTGCGTGTATACCCGGAGGAGCCGCCTGCGCTCGTCGAGAACACGAAGGAATCGATGGAATGGAGTGGGTTCCGCGGCATCCGACATCTGAGATAATTGGGCGATCATTTGGCAGAAGAGTGATGTTGTGTCTTCCGACTACAAAAAGATAACATGACGTGAGTGATAGTTCAACATTAAGAAGCGAAAGCGGATAACGCGAGCCTTTTCAAAAGATATCATAGCTCGGAGCGGGTAGTAGAATGCAAGCGCATGAGAGACGATGCACACACGTATGGTGGTCGTCTATATTCGAAGTAGCCACATTGAAGGCTAGCACAGGCGCGGCAGCCCATTACAACTTGGCGAGAGTATATGCGCGCCCATAGTTGAGGGCGCGGCGCAGATTGACACCGAGGAATCCAATTTCTTGTGGCGCCGCAAACATTACCCTCAGGACGTATCATCGAGGGAGAACCCCAAATACACTGGGCGTTCTGCCTTCGCGAGGGCAGCCGCTCGTCCGCATTGCGTTGGGTGCCACGTCCGAGCAGATATTGGAGGCAATAGAATGGATGTATGCGCTCGGCCGTCGTGAGGAAGCACCGCCTGAGCATCATTACGTCCCCAACGACCAGCGTGGCCGCGAGGTAGACCGAGCTGACTACTCACGTTGAAGACGGAGGCGTCGAACAGGTCTTTCCCTGAGCTCAACGTCGGGTGGTCTTTCTTGAGGGTCTGGAACAGTCCCTCTGACGACCTAAAATCTGGGATCCCCGCCTGGACCGAGATTCCCGCACCTACCGCACCGAGCATTATCAGCATCGCGCAGCCTCAAAGGAGGGCGGATCTGTACATACCGCACACGACTGCGATGCGGCGCGCCTTGAGGATGGTCTTGATGACCCGCTTAACATGGCTAGCGGTGTCAGCTGAGGGCACCAGAAACGATGGCGACGACGGTAAGGGGGCGGCCGCGTCCAGTGGGAGGAACGCCGTCATTGAGGGACGGCGGCCGGATGGCGAGCGGGACGGGCGCGGGGACGAGCGGGGACTGCGCAGGGACAGGAGGTGGGTGGAGGAAGAGAGAGGCGTTGAGTGCGCCCGTTCGCTTTCCTCCCACTTGACGCGGTGGCGCGCCGCGCGGGTCGGGGCGCCTGCCTCCGACATTAATGCATCAACCAGCGGTAATCGTTCTTTCTAACGGCGGCCACTACTACCCCTACAACTTCGTCTAACCCGTCAGTTTTCAACCTCGTGCCTCGTTAGTCAAGGCTGTGGCCCAGACATTGCCGTCTACGACCTATGCGTCTACGCACTCACACAGGCTCACGGCGACACGACGCTGATGTGCGCAAGCCACATTGCCGGTACTTCGCTCTACTTCGCCTCGGAGTGCGCTCATGTTTCATTAGCTATGCTACATGCAGACCGACGGGGACTACGCGGTGCTTTCCATGGATCAGGAAAGCTCCGGTGTCAAGAAGTCTTACACAACCATTCGAGTCTGTATTGCAACCGCTACGCATGTTACTCCCTATAGGCATGTAGGCCTTCCTAAGCACCTCAGCAGACCCTTCAAGCTCGCGGAAGCTGTCAACAAGTCATCTCCGGCACACAGTCAAGACCAGTCGTGGGATCGATTACAAAGGTGCAAGTACAATTTTCTCAGTTCTACTTCGTCTGTCCGACATAGCAGCGTTCATCGGCTGGTAGCGCGGCCTATCTAAACGGCCTCTTCATCATCGATGACTCCGGTCTGGCCGAGCTCGCGATCCATGTCCCGTTCCTGCTTGTAGGCGTCGACGTCGACGCCCCGGGTGTACCCAGAGACGTCTCTCTCCTCCTCGGTGCTGCTCGAGAGCAGGTCGTCGACCTCCCCTGAAATACATATGAGAAACTGTTCGCACGCAGGCTGTGCTCTGAACTCACTTCTCGGGATCTGGCCAGACTGCTCAGATCGCTTGGTCTCGCGATCCTCTTTCTTGTAGTCAAGGTTGTCGTCGTATGCGGCGTTGCCGGACGCACCGCCTGTCTGCGGGTGGTACTCGATGTCGTCCTGGTTGGCCGAAGCCGTGTTGTGGGAGCCGCGCGATTGGTTGACCATACTGAAGTGCGTGTAGTGAAGTTGAGTTACGAAGGGAAGAGGAAGGCGTGCGATATGGAGATGTTCAAGGCTACGGTATATATATGCGCGTACGACAGGATACTCCCGCACCCGCCATCCGTATGTTGACCTCAGCTCGACGTCACCATGGGTCGGATCGTCGGGTACAACGCTGACTTGCTGCAAGTGGCAAGTCACCTTCTACAACAGGAGAAGATGCATGCCATCACTGTTTTTCACACGTCGGTATGAAGGCTGGAACGGTGAAATAGTGACGACCCGCGGGACAAGAAAACGGTGATCGCAGAACGACGTTGGGAACTGACGTGGCTGCAGGCCGCCCCTGCTAAGCCTCAGGAGGGTGGTACGGCTATGTTATGTTCTGTCGATACGAATTCAGCCTACTTGCACCGCGATCGTGTGATAGGCGGTAACATAGGTTTACCAAAGAGGTCTAAAGGGCTCCGCTGAGGAGAACATCGAGAGCCAGAAGTTGGCCAGAAGCCGATCGACAAGTACATACTGACAGACTCGGAGTGAATCTAGCGAGCTAGGGCCAAAAATTGCACCGCCACCGATGCAAGTGGGCACTGGGCAACAGCGGCCGACTGGCCTAATGGTTAAGGCGTCAGTTTCCGGTGCTTAAGGAATATAGTAGCTGAAGATTCTGGGTTCGAATCCCAGGTTGGTCGCTTTTTTTGCTCCCTTTGTACGGGCGGAGTGCCAGGGGATCCTTTGGGAATGTGGTCTTTTCCACCTCCTCAGACTGAGGAAATACGTAGAGACCTCCAGTGTCTGCGGAACCTACCGTGACTGCACCAGATTACCCAAAAGGGAAGGATGTCACGCGCGTTGTGGCTGAGCGAACGGTGCGGCATGTGCGCTGCAGCGAGCGCCGTTCCGCTGCGTTCTCTCAGTTCAACTCCGTCTTCTCTCCTCATCTCGACCCTGGCCGAGACGCTGGACCCGCCTCTCTGAGCCGCAGAGGACAACATGTCATTCTTCTCTTCCTCGTCATCGAACAATCTCGTGAACAACACCGCCGCCCCGGCGGAGAAAGATATCGAGGTCGCCGACCCCCCGACCGACTCCATCTCCTCCGTCGCGTTCTCTCCTACTGCGGATTATCTTGCTGTAGGATCTTGGGACAACAATGTGCGTGGCGAATGCTCTGGCGACGCGTCGCGCACGCAGGAGTACTGACATTGTACCGCCGGTGGCTAGGTTCGTATATACGAAGTCGGCGCGAACGGGCAGACCCAGGGCAAAGCGATGTACTCTCACCAAGGGCCTGTTCTAAGTGTATGCTGGAACAAGGTGTGTGCTTCCCTCCCCTGGAAAGCATAGGTGCAATATGAACCTCGTGCGCTCTCGTGTGTATCAGGACGGGTCCAAGATTCTCTCTGGGGGTGCGGATAATGCTGGACGCATGTTCGACGTGACCACAGGCCAGGCCTCCCAGGTCGCGCAGCACGACGCGCCGATCCGCGTCGTGCGGTGGATCGAGTCCCCGCAGGGCAGCGTGCTTGCCACTGGCAGCTGGGACAAAACAGTCAAGGTCAGTCGCCCGCCCTCTTTGTACTAGGGACGCGGCTGATGTGTTGGACTGACGGCAGTACTGGGACCTGCGCCAACCGGCTCCTGTATCAACTGTGCAGCTCCCCGAGCGCTGCTATACCATGGATGTCCAATACCCCCTAATGGTCGTCGGCACTGCCGAACGGCACATCCAAGTATTCAACCTCGCCAACCCCACTACGCCATTCAAGGTACGTACCCATCATGCGGTCTCTACCTGATTGCCTCGTCTAACATCCGTATCGTTATGCGACGTAGACGCTTGTTTCGCCCTTGAAGTGGCAGACGCGTGTAGTCTCTTGCTTCCCTACTGCGAATGGTTTCGCAGTGGGAAGTATCGAAGGCCGTGTGGCCATCCAGTGAGTTCTTCTGCTATATTTCGCTTGTGAACAGCTCACTGACTTTTTGCCGGACGCAATTAGATATGTAGAAGAGAAGGATGCTTCGTACGTGCCTCCCTTGTGCTTCTGGTGATGGCATGTTGACTGAGCCACTGAACCGCCATACAGCAACAACTTCTCCTTCAAGTGCCACCGCAAAGATCAGTCACCGACCTCCAAGGACCAGTCGCTTGTCTACGCCGTAAACGACATCGGCTTCCACCCCGTGCACGGCACCTTCTCGACCTGCGGTACGCACTCTCGCGCACCGCCCGCACGTCTCGCGCCCGCTCACACCACCTGACCACAGGGTCCGACGGCACCATCAACTTCTGGGACAAAGACGCGCGCACGCGCCTGAAATGTAACGTCCCCCTCCCGCCTGCCCGCACACCCGCGCTGACCGACAGCATACGCGCCGCCAGCCTTCGAGTCCGCGCCCGGCCCCGTGGCGTGCTCGGCGTTCAACCGCGCGGGCACGATCTTCGCGTACGCGGTCTCATACGACTGGTCCAAGGGCCATTCGGGCATGACGCCCGGACACCCGAACAAGCTCATGCTGCACGCGTGCAAGGACGACGAGGTGAAGCGCAAGCCCTCGAAGCGGTGAGGCGTGCTGCGGGACCAGGACCCGCGCGTCTTGCTGCTCGTGTGCCACAGCCGCGCGCGTGGTTCATGTTGCGACCGCTGCGAGCATTCTACATACGCGTTATCGCTGGGGTAGGCGGGGGGAGACGGGTGGGCGTTGGAAAAGCGGGCTCGTCGAGGGTCGGGTCCGGGGAGGGGTTTCTGCTACTGCTGTTTGTCTATCGCTGTAATCACAAGTCGTCCGCGTTGTCTGCGCCTCCGAGCGTTTCCTTGTACAGTGCTGTGTCGTGTCGTGTGTCGTCGTGTTTGTCTTTGCAATCTCTTGTAAAGGTTTCGATTTACATAAACTTCCCGCCTCAAAGCTGTCCGCCCGACCTATAGGGGGCCATGATTTTGCAATTCTCAATCGGCTTTAGCTGCATCCGGCGACGCACGCCACTCAGGGTCTCCTTCAAATTGCACACGGGCACACGACGGAAATGAGACTTTCTCAAAAACATGCATGCATTAGATGCTGGTATAGACGACAACCCTCGACATGAGCGGTGGGAATTAGTAAAGCATATGCACCCCCTACGAGTATCTATGGGCGCCGGGGCCCGCTAGGCGGGGCCCGGGCGGATGTAGTAGTGTACATTTGGGCTGGGTCGTGGCGTGCATCGTGATAAACATCCATAGAAAAAAATAAGCGAGCGAGCAGAGCAGAGCAGGAGGGACGACGGCGGGCGGCGGGGAAGAGGGCGGATGGAGATCACTCCTCCTTCCCGAGCGCGGCCTTCGCACTCTTCGCCTCCGCGGCTTGGACCTGCAGCATGGGGTCGAGCTCGGAGAGTGGCTGGCGATATGACTTGCCCATGCGGTCTGCCCACGTGAAGTACTGCAGGTGAACGCTGTCAGTCAGCTGTACGGGCGGAGATTGCGAGGACAAAGATAGCGTACCTGGCCGTAGTTCACCGTGAAGTATATGTGGTGCAGCGTGTGGTGCGCAGGGCCGTTCACGATCTTCTCTAGTGGGTGGCCGGTGATCATGTCCGAGTCGTGGATGAAGATTGACCAGAAGTTCACGAAGACGAACATGCCGAGGTAGAGCTTGCTGTGCATGGGGAACACGAAGACGAACATATGGTAGGGCAGGCCTTGCGCGTAGCCGTCGAGCGGGTGGAACGCGTGCGACGCAAAGGGTGTGGGGACTGCGCAAACGAACAATTAGTGACGTCTCAGTGGAGAAACGGGGGTACAACGCACTGATCCACTTGTGGTGCGGTTTGTGCAACCACTTGTAGCATATCGGGTGGTGCTCCCATCGGTGGATCCAGTATATGCAGTAGTCCGTGAACGCGAGGAAGCTGTAGCCCGCCATGAGTCACTGCATGGCGCAGAACGGGAAACAAACTACTCACAAGAACACGGAGAATATTAGATATGCCCAGCCATATTTTGCGACGTCGTTGTACATCATGGAGTAGCCGCGGACCTCCGCGATGAACCACGGCAGGGTAAGGAGCGTCATCGTGGGGAACCCCCTCAGGCTCATCGCAATCTCCTGCTTGACCTGGTTCTTGAGGAACCGCGGGTGCTTCATCATCTTGTGGTCAAAGATGTACTTGTACGAGAGGCCGGCGAAGGTGAAGTAGAGTACATGGATGCCGACGAGCGTGACGGCGAGGAGGGAGATAATTTGCCTAGGTAGATAGTCCCGCGGCCAGGCAGAGGCGACGGTCTCCGAAGCGACCAAGGGCGAGGTGAGAAGCTCGTCTGGGAGCGGCGGATGGGGAATGTATGAAATTAGCTGGGACCATGCCGAAGAGTGGGAGGGGAGGTCGGGGACGTGGGAGGAATTGTATAGACCGGGCGCATTCGTGTACGCGGTCGTGAACGCAGAGACAGGAAGCACGGCGGCCCACGCCTTGTCGAGGAGGTAGTCGTCAGCGAGGTTGAGGAGGACGTCCATTGCGCCGGGGGAGTTGGGCGGCGCTGATGGTTTTGCGGAGTACGGCTGCGAGGGGAAAGGGCTGAGCGACCACGGCGAGACCGGGTGCGGGTCCGCGCGCTGCTTATATTCCAGGCGCGCGTCCCCAAAGTCGTGCCACTCTCATTTTTGACACATCCTCCTCGCGCGTGATCAGATTAGATCTCACCAGCATCTAATCTTATCGCCCCCCGCGGCCTCCCGCAGTTTCCCCGCAAGGGTCCTCCCCACCCACACCCCGCCCATCTCCACCCCTTCCTGCACAATGAATGCTGCCGCACGGTCGCCAGACCCGCCACAAGGCCTGCCTTGGCGCACCTGGCTGGCCAGAAGCGATGTGCACCAACCGTGCCCGCTCGCCCGGAAGGCCTGGTTACGGTCGGGGCTGGCCGAACCGGTCCCCACCATGCGCGCGTTGCCCCTTCCGCTTCCGCGCCCCGAGCATGTCAGATCGCATTGCGCAACGTACGTCTCAAGCGCCGCCCGCTGATACCGAGACGCACTGTTGTGCGCGCATCGTCGTACGACGTCCGTTATCGAGGGTGGCCTTCGCCGCTCCAGGCGTCTCCTATGTATGTTTGTGCGCTCTAGTGCAAACCCCGAATCGGTGCCGAGATCAAGAGCCATAATCGAGTGCACTGGAGCGGGCCAGGGGCTCTCCGGAGATGTGGACACATAGTTGGACGATCAGCGAAGAGGCAGCAGTGACGGTATGAGGGAAAAGCAAGCAGCGTCCCGCACCGTCGTGTCCCCCACGCTGCGTCCCCTGCGCGGCGCCTGCAGGCTCCATGGCGCGTCACCGATCCGATTAGTCTTCCCCTCCGTATTCGGCCTCGCACGCTCACTTAACATTTGCAGTGATCTATCAGTGCCAGTGCCACGACAGAGAGCAGCTTCACAAGACCCGAGGTCTACGCATGTTGACTGTGTTCTCTCCGACCGACAGCTGTTCCGATTGACCCAGCACAGCGGCGAAGAGCTTCAGCGAAGACGCCTATGACGTCCCTGAGCCACAGCGAAGGCACTGCACGCGAAGACACGAAGCTCGAATGCCCGCCGGCGGCGAGGGCGGCTTCGCATCGGTGCCAGTAGAACATGCCGATATCAGGTGGCCGCGACTGCGACGACTCCGCTGGCACCGGAAGGCCGTCAAGCCGTCCGTAGGCATCGAGCTCCTCGTTGTCGGACTGTCGGACTTGCGGTCACCTCGGTCTGCATGCACAGCCGCCAGCCGAGTCGTACTTGCGCATTGCCTGCATGTATTCTTACCTTGCCACCTAGCATACATCGTCCGTGTCCATCCCGCTAGCCAATCCTCGCCCGCGCTATACTCGGTACATCAAGATCCGGGGCATGCATCTTCGCGCCCCTCGCGCCCTGTGCCCACTGACATTCAAATGTGCGCGAACTCATCCGTGGCCTGGGACAAAACAGTCAGCACGATCATGGATCGCGACGTCGCAGCGCGCGATAGAAGCGGCGGGCGATCACGCACCTTGACGAGCAGCTTGGCGGTGCCAGGTTCGCGCGAAGAGTGGCCTGCGTCGGGCACAATGTGCAGCGTAATCTCCGGCCACACCTTCTTCAGCGCGTACGCCGTCGTTGCCTGAAGTCGCCATACGTGGCATTCAGTACCCACGTCGTACGGATGGGAACATGGAGCTTGAGAATGCGCACCGGGCAGATGACATCGTACCGGCCTTGCACCACCACGCAGGGGATGTGACGGCTGCGGCACCGTCGCAAGTTAGACACGCCCGCCGCGCCCACGGTCGTGGCTGCCTGCTTACATTTTGTCAATCTCCTGTTTCTCAAGGAGTTGCCCGTCGCGCATAAATCCCTAGATGCCGGTGTGAGCACACAGACCCTGAACGCGCAGGTAGCCGGCTTACATCGTTAACAAAGTAGTGGTTCTCGATTCTAGCGAACGCGCTGCCGAGATGTAGAGTAGATCAATAAATGGCGGTAGGCGGCGAGTACGACAGAAATACGAACTTGGCAAAGTCGTTCTCCTCCGCCTCTGCGACGTGTGCAGGGTCAACGTAGAGTTTCGACGTCGTCATCCTATGTGTACATCCGTTGGTCAGCAGCATCCTCACCGGCTACTGTATATCACTCACTCCCATTTGGTCCACGCTCGCGCGGCGCGGAGACGCGTCTCGTCATCAGCGGCGTTGAGCTGAGCATGGTACGCCGTAACGAGGTCCTGGCGTTCGGGTTCCGGGATAGGTGCAATAAATTCCTCCCTATCCCATCTCTCAGGATACACGCATGATATTGACAGAGGCATGCGTACCAGGCCTCGGGGAAGAGGTGTGAAGCACCTTCCTGGTAGAAGAAACGCAGTTCGCTACGAGACGGCTGTCAATGCTAGGCATGAACTAGACAGGAAGGAGGGGCCAACCTCTTGCGCAAGGTAAAGATGCCTCGGAGAACCATAGTCCTCACTCGGTCTGGGTGAGACTACATGCACGGCGCCTTAGATATAACTTCAATGCAGGATATAACAGAATATATTACCTGAGCATATGCGAGCGAGAGGGTAGAGCCCTAGATCAACAGTTAGCTCTCGAGTTGTCCAGCTTAATGGGAGGGGGAACAACCAACCCAAGAACCGCCGAAGACATGCCACTTGTCGATTCCGAGGCGCTCCCTCAGCCTCTCGATATCTTTCACCAAGTCCCACGTAGTGTTCTCCTCGAGGGAGGCCGTACTTCAACCGGTAGTTAGAATCGCTACCTCCGCACGACTTGTGGGTTGTTAAGGCCTAAAAGTAGACACGCACGGGGTAGACTTCCCAGCCCCGCGTTGGTCAAGAAGGATGATCTGGAGATCCACTCGTGGTGAGAGACATGGCAGGTATATGTGTAGGCGCCGCGCACCTTGTACTTGGAGGGATCGAAGAACGAGCGATCCTTCTCGTCACAGCCTCCGCCGGGACCGCCTGTAAGTATCGATGTCAAATTTGGGACATCGTCCCCGACGGCGGAATTCTATACCGTGCAGGAAGATCACTGTATAGGAGTTAGTTCAACGGGTAACACGTTATTGCGGGAATGCGGCACGTACCAGGCGAGCCGTCCTTGTTCCCGCTGATTTCAAAGCTGCAAGGCATGAATATAAGTGCGAAGACGTCCAAACAGATCGCTCATACTAAAGGGTATGGATGTCGGAGACCTTGAGCGTTCCCGTCTCGTAAGGCTCGATTGGCGCGTACATGCTTGTCGCGTTAGTGGTGTAATTCCTAAGATGAGGTCTCAGATGATTCGCGTGGATCAAGCGTCCAATAGGTATGACGCGTTGCTGTTGTAGGCAAAATTGATGTCGCCGAACTTGAGAGATGGCGGATAGGTGGATAGAAGGACGACCGTGACCCTGGGCCCGCACGAAAGCTTGGATAGAGAGGCGGAGTACGGACATACTAGCGCCAATCTACCGTTCTCCAACCCCATCCCGCCGCGTCGAGCTCTCCCTGTCCAGCCGGTCCAGCCCATCGATCCCCGGTCCGTATCAGCTCAAAAAAGACTTGCTGACGAAAGCGGGATTCGAACCCGCGCCCTTTCGGACCAGATATCATAACACTGGAGGTGCTCCTTAGTCTGGCGCCTTAGACCGCTCGGCCATCTCGCCATGTATTTAAGTTAATGGCATGTACACTGTAGCAGTGTTCATTCAAGGCGAGCGTCTGTTGATAGCGGGCGGACATCGGGAAGGAAGGTATAGTGAGAGAGATATCGACGAGAGGGGAAGTGAGAGACCAAGGTGATCGCGAAAGAGGGAGGAAAGTCGCAGGCGCGAGGCGTCGTCTCGACTTAGACTTTATAGCAGCTTTGAGGCGAGGTGTGAATCAGAAAATGTGACGCGAGCCCATCGGCGCTCAAAAAGGCAAGAAAGATGCCCGATATGGACCGGCATCCTCGGTGGTGATGTCATGACCGAGTCGTTTCCTTCATCATCTTGGTTGGAGCGACGAGGATTGGCTCATGGCACAGCAGCCGTATATAGACCCCCTACTGACCATGAATCGCCCACAGCATCCTCTTACTTACGACCACAATGACCACCCACAAAAACCTCATCCGCCTCAAAGCTGCCGTCCAGGAATACGACTGGGGAAGGACAGGCAGCGCGTCCCTCGCAGCGCGACTCGGAGGCAACGCGATCGGACACGGTTTCCAAATAGATGAGAAGAAATCATACGCAGAGGTATGAGGCGTAAAAATATTAACGTATCACGTCGTTCACCGGTATGACCAGATATGGATGGGCACACATACAAACGGCCCAGCACACCTCTTCGACGACCCGTCCACGTCCCTTCTCTCCCTCATCTCCACCGACCCCAGATTCTACCTCGGCGAGACCCTCGTTCGCAAATGGTCGATCACAACCCACATTCCCTACCTCTTCAAGGTGCTCTCGATCGAGAAAGCGCTCCCTCTTCAGGCGCATCCCGACAAAGGCCTCGCAGAGCAGCTCCAGCAAAAGGACCCCTCCAACTTCGTTGACGCGAACCACAAGCCCGAGATTGCCGTCTGCATAGGAGATCCCCTAGGAAAGGCTCGTATCGGGGACAAGGACACGGCGTTCACGGGCTTCGTAGGTTTCCGACCGCTTGACGAAATCAAGACCTTCCTGCAGAAAGTCCCTGAGCTCTCGCACGCAATTGGCGACGCGATGCTCGTGGCGTCGTTCACGCAGGACCCTTCTACCGATCTACTAAAGCGGATATACGGCACGCTGCTGAAGCGTGGAGCTGAGGCTCGCGGTGAGGTCAGCAGCGCGATCACCAAGCTCGAGGAGCGTATCAAGAATGGGGGGAAGCTCAGTATCCCCAACGGCGACGAGCTGGCCCAGCTAGTTCTGAAGGTGAACGCCCAGTATCCCGGTGACGCAGGCGTCCTCGCCACCACGTTCTTCATGAACTTTGCGAAGCTCAAGAAGGGCGAGGCTATCTACATCGGTGCCGACGAGGTGCACGCCTACCTCGAAGGAGGTGCGTTATTCTATACGTCCAAGCTGGATATCAGCTGACCGGCGCGGCAGACATAATCGAATGCATGGCCATCTCCGACAACGTCGTCAACGCCGCCTTCGACGCGCCTCAGTCTCTTGCTCCGCAGATCAACACCTTCGTCGAGATGCTCACCTACACCGCACGCCCGGTGTCCCACTGGGCCTTGCCACGCGAGCCGTACCCGCACTCGCGCGAGGGCCGCACGTCGCAGTACAACCCGCCACTGGAGGAATTCGTCGTGCTGGGCACGCTGCTGGACAGCAAGGGCGCGGGGACGGAGCGGCTTGGGGCGATGGGCGGCCCAACGATTGGGATCGTCATGAAGGGCAAGGCGCGGATTGCGGTCAGCAAGGGCGGCGAGCAGCTGGAGCTGGACGAGGGTGGGGTGGTGTTTGTCGCTCCAGGTAACGACATCGAGGTGGAGTTGTTGGAAGGACGTGGGTCAGAAGGTTCAGAAGGCGAGGTCTGGTGGTCGTGCTTCGGAGCATAAACAGAGATGACCCACGTAGAAACCCGGTAGTGCACCACAACACGCTGTATATCACTCACCCCAGTATGTAGCATAGCCAAGTCTCCTCGCACATGTAATAGTCATCAACAGCAACTTCTCTCTAGAATACACGTATCTCCGCTGCACTAACAAATCAATCTCCAGAAGCACCCGCAATATCTAGTCAAAGCACTCCTCTACTCTAGACATACAGCCACTTTCCGCGACCCGACGCCCACTGCGACAGCTCGCCCACGTCGACCTCCTCGAAACGGCGGCGGATCGACGGCCGGAACGGCTCCTCCTGCTCGTCGCGCGGGCTGGGGGTCATCGGCGGCGACATCGGCGGCGACACGTCGTCCTGCTGGTCGACCACGATCGGGTCGTACGGGGAGAGGATGCCCAGCCCTGATCCGCCGACGGCGGTCACGTACGGTTGATAGCCGTCCGCCTTGAGCGCATCAATGAGGGTCTGCAGGTCGTCGTCCGAGAAGTCGTCCGGAACGAGGGTGACGGCGCAGCCTCCGCCGCCCGCCCCCGTCAGCTTCGTGCTGAGGTTGTAGGGCGACGCGGAGGTCTTGGCGCGGATCGCCTCTAGGGCGGGGTGGGACACACCCAGCGATACCAGGTGTGCGTGGTTCTCGTCGATGAGTGCCTGTCACCCACACGCTTGATCAGTACGCTGGTGCAGCTGCATATACAAAACATAAGAACGTACCGCCAGTCCTGAGAGCAGCGCTCCGCGCGGCAGCTCGGGGTCAGCAAGCGCACGCCTCGCCTCGTCACTGATCGTCTGGATCGCGTCCAGCAGCTGCGCAACCAGCGCCGGCTCCGCGCTCTTCTTCCGTGCCACGCCCGCCACGAGCGCCTTCGTATCACGCGGGACCGTCGAGTCCACCAGCAAGAACCGCAACGAGCGGAAGCCCTGCACATGCTCCATTCCGCTGCGCCGTCCGAACCCAGGGCGCACGTACGAAAGCGCGCCGCCGAACACCGCGACGCTGTTGTCGATCCCGCTCGGGTTCCCGTGCAACACCTTCTCGGCGACGAACGCCCACCGGTTCGTCTCCTCGGCGAGCGCTGGGGGGATGGCGCGCCGGCCCTGATGCGAGAGGTTCACGTGCCCGGGGTCGCCCGGGGCGGTGGGCTCGCGCGTGGGCGGGGGGAGGGAGGGCAGCTCCATGCGCTGGTGGAGGATGAGCAGCGCGGTGGCGACGCAGACGGAGAAGGAGGCGGAGGAGCCGAGGCCGGCGCCGATGGGGAGGGTCGAGCGGCAGACGAAGTGGAAAGATGGCCGGTGGCTGCTGCAGGTCATCATCATGTAGAGGTAGAGGAACGCCACCGCGGCGGCGTGTGTCTTCGGCGGCATCTGCGACTCGAGAGGAAGAGCACGAGTCTTGATCGCCTCGATCACGCGCAAGTCTAGAGACTCGGGGTGTTCGTCGCCTTTAGGTATCGGGACGACGGCATCCCAAGGCAGTTCGTCTAGATCCCACTCGTGCTTGTAGTCGTTGATGTCTGTGAAGTGTACGGAGATCTTGCCGTCGTGTCGAGGAGACGTCAGACCATAACAACGCAAATCTAAAGAAGCTGCGACGGCCGTCTATACTGCAAGTCAGATTCTGCTTTGGGCGCACCACGAAACGCATGCGGCTTACCACTCCATGGACGACAGCATGCTCTCCGAACAGGATGACCTTGCCCGGAACGCTCACGAACCATTCCCTGTTGTCACGCAGGGGCTCCATGCGGGGCTCGCCGAGAGCAAGCTTCTCCACGGCACGGTTGATGGGGTTGGGGATCCGCACGAAGTCGTTGGCGGCGTATGTAATTGCGCCGGCTTCGATCAGGGCATGGCGGAGATCGTCTAGCAAATCCGCGGGGTCCTCAATTCCAACGCAAAGACGGATGAGGTCTTCAGGAAGGCCGCGGGCCGCCCGGACAGCAGGGTCAATGGAAGCATGTCTGCACAGGACCCCAGTGAATGGTTGCAACGAAACATGTTATGGAGAGCACGTACGACATGACACAAGGCATGCTGATCAAACTGTTCACACAGCCGAAGCTCACGCTGATGCCCCAAAGGCGGGTGGCAGCGACGATGCGTTCACTCAGCTCCTTGTCACCAGTCTCGAAGGAGAGCACGGCGCCGTAACCTACAGAGAGCTGAATGAGCAGCGTCTAAAAATATGAGAAACGCTTGACTGACCGTCAGAAATACGGTCATGGATCTCCTTGCCGGGGTGGTCAGGCAGACCAGGGTAGTGAGTGACAAACCCAAGCTTGGAAAGGAGCTGGGCCACCAGCATAGCGGTAGATTGTTGGCGGTCCATGCGGATGGCAAGCGTCTTCATACCACGCAAGAGGAGGAAGGAGTCAAACGGCGAAAGCGCATTGCCGACTGAGTTTATCAAGAACGCGATATTCTAGGAAACGCTCAGACATTGTGTGGTACGATAGGGTCATGCTTCGCTTACCTTCGCGATGTCATCGCGGTTGCAGGTGATGACGCCCGCCATCAGGTCGTGGTGACCGCTCAGATACTTCGTAGCGCTGTCGTAAACGATGTCCGCACCGTGCTCCAAAGGACGCTGCAGGTACGGGCTCATCATGGTGTTGTCGACAACCACGATAGCCTCCTCGCACTTCTCCTTCACGAGCGCGCTGATGCCCGCAATATCTACGATTTTGAGGAGCGGGTTCGTGGGCGACTCCAGGAGCACCATGGCGGTCTTCCCGGGCTGGAGGACCGGAATGACCGACTCCGCCTTGGTCGTGTCGACATGGTGGACGATCACGCCCATGTGCGTGCGGAGGTAAGTTAGGAGACGGTTCGTGCCGCCGTAGAGATCGTCCCCAGCAATGACTTCGGAACCCGGCTTGAGCAGGCGTGTAATAACGTCGAGCGCGGCCATGCCGCTGGACACGGAGAACGCATGCGCAGCGGACGAGATCTTGGCAATGTGGTGTTCTGCAGGGGCAGCATTCAGTACAAATTCATTACGTCTTATTGCATGTAGCGCCTGTCATATTCGAAAGCGCGCATCAAAATGACTCGGGGCAGCACACAGAGCAGTAGGACATATGCCTGCTACATGATCATCGAGGGTC
Source organism: Trametes pubescens (assembly GCA_001895945.1). NCBI lineage: Eukaryota > Fungi > Basidiomycota > Agaricomycetes > Polyporales > Polyporaceae > Trametes > Trametes pubescens. The sequence continues at coordinate 109,530 of MNAD01001516.1, forward strand.
CATAACGCACGATGGATAGGAGCGATCCCTTGTTTTTTCTGTTCTTGAGGGGCAAGAGAGCTCACCTAGATGACTCCGGGTGGGGTTCCCGCTCCGGGTGTAATCATATCTGTTCCCGATACCCTTGAAGGTTGCACTCTGGTAGATGGGCACGCTCGAGCTCCCGTGCTGGTCCTTATGGTCCGCGTCTGGAGAGTCGACGGTCGCGCAGAGCGTCGAGAAGCGGTAGGGCTGCCTCGGGCGGGTCAGGGAGGGCGAGTCGGGCTCGGGGGTCGGGAGATCGTGATGCCCGCTCGCTTTGTAGGGCGACGCCATCGGGGACGATGAGCACTCAGAAAAAGGCGGGGAAATGGGGGGAGGTTATTTGCAAGCTAGACGAGAGACGGTGGACAGCAGTCGGGCGGGCGTTGGGGTTTTAGAGGAGGAAGGAGCAAGTCGGGCCACTGCAGTGTCGCGAGTAACAATATCCCCGCATCACGTGCACCATCGCCTGCAAGGATCGCGCAATACGGAGCGTGTAGACGCCGGCCCCATACCGGGCACCCCGACTACGCACGGAGGCCGCTCGTGTGCCCGGTGAGCGACTAGGTTCGATACATACCGCCACACGTGGACATCGGGCGCCGTGCAAGCGAGAAGGGAAACCCTGTTGATAATACAATTCGACTATGGAGTCTAGATTGGAGGCGGAAAACGTCCGTGAAGAAGAACCCAGAGACAACGAGACACAGGCAATGGTGGAGGACGGCGAAGACTAACAAGCTACAGCTAATGCGACGGGGGTGGGTGGAGTGAGCTATGTTCGACACGTACAGTAGAGACGATGGATATTATAGACAGGGTAGTAGTGGTAGTCGGCACCGGTTCCTCGGTGGTCAGTATGCGGGGGCACGAGCATGCAGGACGGAACGGGCGGGACAGACGACAATGGGGCGTAGCTGGTCAGTGTTCCTGCGGGCGAACCATTTCCATGTGGGCTATGTGGTGCTATATGTGTGATGGTTCAGATGGGAGGGGAATGTGCGATCGAGCGGCGAATGGAGATGCGACGGGATGAGGCGAAGAGGGGTGCTTCCAAGATATCCTGCACTTGGGCGTATAGGCGAATGGTGAATGGCGTGAGTCGTCGTGAGGTCATGACACTCCGAGTTTTTGGAACATGGTATCGAGCGTCTTGAACGCGACGGGCTTGACAAGGCTGCAAAACGTCACATTAGCGACGCACGCGACCACCTCGAGCAGCGCACTTACTATCCATCAACGCCAGCTTCGAATGCCCTCCGCTTATCTTCAAGCGAGGACATACCCGTCAACGCGAGGATGCGCGAGGGCTGCACGTTCGTGCCTTCCTTCCCTTCCTCCTGCTCCTTTAGGCGCCGCGACTCTATCGCACGCATCTGCAAGGTCGCGCCCACGCCGTCCAGGATAGGCATAGATAGATCCAACAGAACGACGCTAAAAACGTGTAGATGAGCGTCTGCCAGTACGCCCAAGTAAAAATGTACGTACTCAAAGTGGCCCTCGTTCTCAAAGGTCCGGACACCTTCCAGACCGTCAACAGCCTCGCGGTACTCGTAGCCCTGGAACGCAAAAGGAAAATCAGAATCCCCCGCCAATGGTCTGGAAGACACGCAGGCATACCATGTTTCTGAGCCATTTAACCCTAAAATCGTACGATCAGTCAGAGCGGGTATAAGAGGGGTGAAAGGATGCACATACAGCAAGTTGCGCAAGATGCTGTTGTCCTCGACCACCAACACACGCGGCGGCCCATTTGGCTCGATGACCGTGTTCACGGACGACTTCAGCAACGTCCCGCCCATGCCCACGGAGATCGTCGAGCTCGACGGTATCGGCGACATCTGCGGCGAGTTCGGCGCCGACTCCAGCTCGCTCTCGTCCTGCTCCGCCGTCGACGGCATGTGCGCCCAGCTCGCCAGCGGATGCGCCGTGACCGCCCGCGGCCCCAGCGGCGGGCGCTGCAGGAACGCCGAGGTGCTGTCGCCCGTCGCCTCCTCCGAGTACTTGCCCGCGAAGTGCCCGCCCTCGGGGAGGTCGAACGAGGACGAGCGCGAGGGCGACTCCGGGCGGTGCGCGGGCTGGTGTAGCGAGGGGGTCGGGCGCGGGGCCTGGCCGATGTTGAGCGCGTGCAGCGATAGCTTAAGCGCAGACACGAGCCGGCACGGGCCCACGGGCTTGTACACGATCCTGCAGAACCCGCCGATGTGCTCGTATTCGTTCACGATCGCCATGAGGCGTGGGTCCCCGCGCGCGGACGAGAGAATGATGAACGGCCGCGCTGCGTCCTTGGCCTCGATCGCGGCCGTGACGGGAGTAGGGTCCTCGTTCACGATCACGATGTCTCCCGCGCTGTCGTCGTCGGTGAGCGTGAACCCCCAATCGGACTCGATATACTGCTTGAGCACTTTGCGGAGGAGCTGTACGCCGCGGATGGACTCGTCGAACGCAAGCAGTGAGATTGTGGGCCGTTGGCCGTGCTCCAGTACCTTGGCAAGCTCGGACGCGAAGCTTGTCGGCTCGCTGGGGCTGTCCACCGCTTCTGCGTTGAAAGTGACCTTGATCTCTGTGCCCACGCCCTCGGCGCTCCATACATCAACCTTGCCATCCACACTCGGCGAGCGGACTATGCTGTTCACGATCGCGAGGCCGAGACCCGTTCCAGTCTGGAGCGGGTTCTCTTGTGAGAACGGATGGAACAGTTGGTTCTGCAATTGCCGAGATGAGCGTGCGTTAGCCTCCCCGATTTCAATCGCTGCTTACCTTCAGGAAGTGCTGGCTGATACCCTGTGCAGTAGCATATCAGCTCTGACCCGAACATTACGTCCCTTCATGTGCCTGCGTACCTTGCCCGTGTCGATAACCGCCAACTCTAACCTGACCTTTCCCCGCGGCGTGTCGCTCGTGGGTGGCAGCCGTCTCAGCTGTACGTGCACATAGCCGTCCTGCGTGAATGGAAGACCGTCAGTTCCGCCCTTCTCCCCCGCTCAATCTCCCCCACAACGCACCGATGTGAACTTGAGGCTGTTCCCGAACACGTTCATGAGTATGCGCCGGATGCCGCCTTTCTCACACCTAAACGTCCACCCCTGGCGGGCGGAAGACATAGGCGCGTAAGCACACGGACGACCCCTCGGGGGTAGAGACACATACGGCTTCGCTGTGGCCGACGTCTATCACCGTCTCAACATGCTTGTTCGACGCTAGGGGCACGGCGACGGACGACTGGCGATCAGACTTGGGTGGTGAGTACACGCTCCCGATCTCGCTCGTGAACATCCGTGCACGGTGGCCGATCCAACAGCCCTCCGTCGCCTCCTCCACAAGCTGCATCAGGTTTACCCTGGAAATCGGGTATACATCAGTCAACGCGCGCATATTACTCGATCACGATCACGAGAACCCACCTGCTGAGATGGATGACGTTCTCGACGCCGCCTGCCTTTGCGTTCCCGCTGAGCTTCGTGAAGTCCAGCACGTGGTTGACGGTCTCGACAAGCGACGTCCCGCATGCCTGCACGGTCTGCAAGAACGACGCCTGGCTGTGGTTGAGCGACGTCTCCGAGAGGAGCTCAGCCGATGCCAGGATCTGTGTGGAACAGTAGTCAGTGACAGTACTTGGTGAATTGCAACAACAAGGGATGTACGTACACCGTGTAGAGGTGTCCGGAGCTCATGCGAGATGCTGTAATCGCCGGTTAGTGTTAGAAGCGAATCGAACCGGTTACGACACGTACTTGGAGATGAACAAGCTCTTCGCCTTATCCGCGAGGATCATGCGGCGCTTGAGCACTGCAGACAGAATGATAACCCCTAATACGTGGCAAAATCAGTGCTCGGAACGGGACCTCACAGACGACAGCCACACATACCGATCGCACGGAGGTACGAGAGTTCGTGGCCCTCCAGCTGTCCGCCGCAGTCCTGTTTTAGCAGTGGTCCAGAATCTGAATCCCATAACGCAATGAAGACTCACGAATGGGGTAGTCCGCTCGCCGGTACTGTATGCGCACAGCAATGCAAACGGCCGCTTGTCGATGTTGTAGATCGGCACCGCTGTCCAGCCCCCGCCGTTAGCCCTCCCCTCCCCCCTCCCCTCCGCGAAATCATCCGACTCACCAAGCACATATTGTATCCTCGCCGGCAAGAACGGGCGCAAACTGGGATGCACGACGCCCTCGCAGATCTTGCCCTCGGGGTGCTTCGCGAAGAACTCTGCGAGCTTCCTGTACTCCTCCGTATGCAGGCTGCGGCCGGTGCTCTCGAGCGCGGGGTCCGCATAGTGCATCGTGAGCGACGTGCTCGACTCCGCGCCGACCGTCTCGAGCACGTCCACGTGCGAGACGTCCATGATGATCGCGTCCTCTACGTCGAGCGTGCGCTTCACAAGCCGCGCTGCGAGCACGTAGATCTCCTCCATCGACGTGGGCCCGACGAGCTTGGTCTCTGGAGTCTCCTCGTCTGCCTGCTTGTCCACTTCGAGGCACTCGCGCGTGAACTGCTCCATGGAGCTCTGGATGCGGTCCCGTATTCGAATTTGGATCTGGGCAGAGGTGAAGATGAGATTGGTCCGCACGAGACGGCCGGGTGCCACAAACCTTGTCTTTCCAAAGCTCCAGCTCTCGCATGGCGATTTGCTATAAACTAGTAAGGAACAAGAAGCGAGGCTACGTTGCCCCGAAAAACATACCGCGAACTCCTTGAGGGTATGCCTTTGACGTGGGCTGAATTCTCGCCGTGGGGCGTCGTCCATGAGAGCGAGACTAGATAGGGCACAACAGTGGTGAGTACCATACGATCTCTGTGGCGATCACGAAGAGTATACTGACGTTCCGATGTTGTGGCCATCGTGAGTACGCAATGGACAACCCGCGTAGAAACGGACGTGCGGGTGCCCGATGACGAGGGGCTACATTGGCATTAGCAAGCGTCAGTCGTCAACTTCCGGCACGCTTACGTTCTTGGCAAACCGCCAATCCTCATGTGCATCGAGGACGACCATAGGCTCATCATCTCTGCACACACACACTGTCAGTGGCTTACACCAGAACAACGCGACAACAAACACTGACTGCCGTAGGATCGAATGGGCGCAGAGCGAGCTTGTCCTGACTATATTCTGCCCGTCGAATCCGGCTGTAGATGGGCCCCGATCATCAGCAATTCATCTCCGCGCACCTCTCGCGCCAAACACTCACAATCCGACTTGAAGAACCTGTACGAAGCATAAGCACGACGCATACATACACAACCACACTCGCAAACAGTACTCACTGCTCATTGCCGTCGATCAGCGTGATAACCACGATCCGCGTGTTGAACACCAGCTTCACAAGGTGCGCGATCCGGTCAAAGTTTGGGTCGCGCCCCGTATTCCAGATATTGTACTTGTACAGCGCCCGCCGCCGCTCGAGCTCTGTCGGCGGGTTCGGCGGCGCGAGGTAGCCCAGCTCGAGGAACATCTGCTCCTCCTTCGCTGCGCGCCCCGCGAGGTGGTTCGCGGCGCTCTCCCCCGCCGGCCGTGCCGCGCGCAGCCTTCGCTCGTACAGCGGCGCCGCCGCCGGCAGCGGGGCGCTCGTCTGGCGTGCCAGGCAGATCCGCCGCGGCAGCGCCGGCACCGTCATCGGGTCGGAGTCGAACGGCGGCGCGCTCGACTGCCGTGAGATGTCCGTCAGCGCGCGCGACACACCCTGGCTCGAGGACGACTGCTGGTCGCTCCCCGAAAGCGCCTGTGCGGACGACGGCAACTCGACGACCCCGAAGTAGTCCTCCTCGAGCGGCTCGTCTGACCGTCGGCGCACGGGCGCGGTCGCCGGCGGCGGTACGCCGTTCGGGACGGGTCTGGGCGAAGCAGTTTGGACGGTCGCGGGACTGGCGGCAGTCTGTCGCGCATTCGCATCGGGCTTTTGATCTTCCCGAGTCGCAAGGAGCAACGGTGCGGCTGGGGCCTCTTGTGCCTCGCCCCCCGCGATGGAGTCGGGCGGACTCGCCTGTATAGTAGCCAACGGGCTCCCTAGATGCCCGGGAGCTTCCTCGACGTCCTGCGTGCCTTGCCAAAAGCTGCTGAGGCGCGTCTTTCGGATCGTGTTCGGGGACAGTAGGGGTGTGTCCACCCGCGGGAACATTTCGTGAGGATGTGAGCCCGGGATGGTCGCAGTAAACCCGCGCATCGGGTCCGTAAGCTCGTGCTCTGGAGACGGAAGGGCTAGCGGTGCTACGGAAAGGCGCGCAGCAGCTAGGCGCATGGCGGCCGCGGTGGCAGTGGCATCTGCGGGCGGGATGTGCGGTCCCCGGGGATATTCGGCAATCGTCTGTCCGTGTAGGGTGGAGGTGCGCATATCCGCAAACGAGTTGCGCATACGGTGCGAGATATTCAACGGGATCTGGAGCGCCTTCGCAGATTTCCTAGACGTCGAAGGGGAGTCGGTCGTGCCGGCCGGCGTCACCGGCAGACTTGCCGTGATCTTGAACGCAGGAGGGTTGGGCAGCGTCGGTGAGTTGATGTTTAGACTCGCGCGAACATTCTCGATGTTTTCGGGAACCGGCGTCGGACGCTGTTCGCGTAACGGTATGTGCATATGCGGTGGTGGTGGTGGTTCGAACGGAGTCTCCGCCGGCCGCCAGTCGGGCACATCGTCAAGCTTTGGCGATTCGTACAAGACCTCCGTGGTCATGACTGCGACAGAGGTGTCGAGGGTGTTTGCTCGCGGGAGACTCGGAGCCTGCAAGTGCGATCGCGGTGGATGTGGCGTCTTGAGCGGGTCCCAACGGCCGATCGCGTATGCATGAATGAAGGTGGCCCAGTCGTAGTCAGGCTCGACCATGTTCGTGTCGCGTGGGGAGGACGTGCCTCCCGGGGAGAATTGTTCGTCTAAGGGAGGGGGGTCAAACGGAGATGGAAGGACGTCTTGATGGACAGAAACGGACACGGCGGCGGACGCGGTCAACGGTCCTGGCCTGGGCGGGCTGAAGGAAACGGGACACATACCTAAGCCCGAGAGACGGGACGCTTCCGCGCGAAGACCTGCTACGGCAGCGGTTGCTCTCTTATTCATCTCCCGTAGCGCTCCCTCGTCGACCGGGGCCGACACGGACGAGTGGTGGCCACGGGAGCTGGTGGACCACGCTCTGCCGCCATAGCTGGAGGTGTCGGAGAGCGGAGAGCAGGCGGAGGGCGAGGCATCGCCCATAGCCTGGACGGGGGGAAGGATGATGCACTTGTCCTCTGCGGAAGAGGCGGTGGAGGGACGCCTAGCGGGCTTGCGAGGCGAGGGCTTGGGAGGATGCCTCGGGATGGAGGGAAGGGGCGACGGTAGGAGGACGGCGTGTGGATTTGCGTCGGCGAGGGAGCGAGAGAGACCGTCGGGGTGGAGGGCGGGAATTTGGGGAAGAATCAGGTCAGATCGGAGGCCGTTGGCGTGCAGCCGACCGTCCGTGTTATGCATGGAGGTTGGGCAGGAGCAGAAGACGGTAGGAGGTGCGACGGGCGGAAGGACGAGGACGGCGAGGATCAGTGGGACGAGGATGGCATGAGGGAGGGCGTGATGAGCAGCGTAAGAGGAGTGGGAGCGGTTGGTCTGGACTTTAGCAGACCAAGTGGAGTACGTCGCTCCCGAGAGCTAGGTGGGTCGTGCAGAGACGCGCCGGCTGAGACTGGTGGACGTTCTCGCTCGCTCTGCACTCGCCTATCTCGCTTCAGCACAGGACCCCAGGTAGACGCCCACTCACGCCCACCTTCCCACGATCCCGCCTGGTGGCTGTAGCATACGTCATCGCAGATCTCCGTGCTGCTCCCCACACGCCAAGCACGCTGCCCCAGTCTAATCCATCCATAGTCTGTGTCTATGACAGGCCCACATCCCGATATCTAGCTACGCTACAACATCGCCGAATACCAGCATCGCCCACATGTACAGCGGCAGCGTCACATTGTCGTTCTGCACGGAGAACGCCTCCAACGCCGCCGCCAGAGCCCCCACCACCGCGTAGCGCCCAACCTGCGAGTGTCGGCCCATTGCGTCAGTATATCATGCTCCCGATCACGCCTCCTCTCCACTGGCTTGCTCTCAGGGAGCAGAAACTGTCACTCACCGAGAAATCCTCCGCAACCCCGCACACATTTAGCAGCCATGCGCACAGACACACCGACGCGACAAACGCCGCGCTGCCCTCTATCGTCTTCGGGTTCGCCGCGAACCACCTGTGTCGCCCGAGTCGTTTGCCTACAACCGACGCCTGCAAAGATGTCCGAAAGCAGCGCGCGACGGCCGCCCCCCGATCACGATCAGCTCACGTCCACCAGAAGCGCTCATGAGGTGCGAGGCACGTACCAGAGCGTCCCCGACCCCAAGCACGAGCGTCCCGGTAAATTGGAGTAAGCGTGAGGGGCTGTCGATCGTCCGCCGGTCAATTTAAACGCAAAATTTGGGCGCTGCTCGCGGCCCCGGGCAGGGACAGGGGAATGCGCGGAGCGGGTTGAACCACTCACCCTTCGAACCACACGGAGTTTGCACACCCGGTGAGCAGGTAGAAGTGGCTGAGGATCGCCGTCCCGCCGTCCTTCGAGTCCAGGAACTCGTTCATGAACAGGTGCACCGCCGCCCCGAGCGGGTACAGCGCGAAGTACCGCACGTATTCCGCGAACGTGAACAGCGCGAACGCCGCGCTGAATGCGACGTGCGTGAACGCAGGCTGCCAAATCCGACGTTAGCTCAGGCCCGTGATTATGCTCCGCAGCGGCAGCGGTCGTCCTGCCGATATGGAAGGTTCGACGGCGTGGAAGGTTCACCGAAAACCCTCCCGTGACGCTACTGGAGAAGGGAGAGAGCAGAGAGAATACGCACATCTACCGCGATCCCGGGCACGAACATGACTACCGCAAGCGCATGGAAGAACTTGCGTCGCGCGTTTACGCTCAGCGTCGGGACGTGCTTGTCCGCCGCGTCCAGCAGGTCGTTCGCCACGTTCGAAAAGTTCGAGCCGTTCGGGAGGTCGGGCAGCTTCGACAGCTTCGGCAGCCGCATGCCCAGCGGCCCCGCCCCTGCCCCTTCCGGGATCGGCCCCGCCGCCGGAGCGCTGGGGTCGCTCAGCTCACCCGCACTCGCATTGGGGCTTCCGGATCCTCCGTTAGCGTTCGTGCCTGCTCCGTTCTGCTGTGCCTGTTGCTGCTGCTGCGCCTGAGACTGCGCCGTAGGCTGCACCCCTAGCGACCCGTACCCTGGCTGCCCGAACGAGGCCCCGTATCGCGGGCTGTGTGGCCCCCCTTGCAACTCTCCTCCGCCCACGCTAACGTGCATGCTCGCGCGGACCTGGCGGAACCGCCGTCCCCTGGACAGCTGGCGTCCCCACCCTGCAACACTCAGGGCGATGAGTGTCCCCCAGTAGACAAGCAGCGCGGGCCGCGTCCATTTGTTCCTGCCCTCTAGGACCCAGAAGACGATGTAGACCCAGGGGTTGCGCCCGCCGAGGCTCCACCCAGTCCATAGCCCGACGAGGCCGCCGACGATGAGCAGGGCGCCTGTGTAGAAGCCAAGCGCGAGAAGCCGTCGGTGCTTCTGCTTCTCTTGTGGGTAACGTAGACGACGCACTGGGCGCTGGGAGATGTGGCGAGAGAGGTACAGGAGCGGCGAGAGGAGGAAGCCGGTGAGGAGTGAGCCGGGTATGAGAGCGAGCTGGTATATGAGGAGCGGAGTGGGTAATCGCACGGTCTTGATGTAGGGTGTGGACATGGGCCACAGCTGAGCGTGACGGTCAGAGATCGGCCAAAGCCTAATCGCGGCAACGTGCTCACCTTGGCGATCGTCAAATTGCACAATTCCATGAAGAGGATGGTAGCGCCGAACGCGACGAGGCCAAGCTCGCCAAATGTGAACCCGCGGTGGGCGAGACGTACAGAGATGTACAGGGTCATCTGGAAGAACATCGCGCTCGTCACGACCTCGAAATACGACATGCCTGTCCGCACATCACGCCGTCAGCACTCGCATGTCCGCACACCCAGAGAACCGGAACCGGACGCACTTTGCCATATGCCAAGCCGCAATTCCTTCAGCGCAATTCGCACACACAATATCCACAAGGTCACACTGATGGCAAACAAGATATACAGATACGTTCTTCTCCCCTCCTTGCGAGGAACCGAGCTCACTTCGCCCTCGGGCACGACGAGCTTCCTCCGGTGACGCGCCTCCGTCACCCATGACGCACAGACGTGCACAAGCAGGAGCGTCGCGCAGAACGTCGACTGGCTTACGAGATATCGCCGAGAACGGAGCGAGGCTTGCAAGGGTGTGAGAGGAACCGCCGTCTGCGGAAGCGTCATAGGAGGTTCGACGAGCCAACCTCCGGGAAGAGGGTCCCCAGGCGGGTTCGCGGAGCTCAGTCGCAAGGTGATGTAGAGAAGCGCCGCTGAAATAAGGGGAGCCACAAGGAGACCAGTCATGATTCCATCGTCTTGAGCGTTTCTATTGTAAATGTCAACACCGCTCAACTAATCGTATCACTTCAACACCAAGACTCTATTTGCAGCGCACACAGAACTGGACGACAGCAGGTCTGCGAGGCGTGCATCCACGTATATTGCACCGGACAAAGTGGATTTATGATACTCCACAGTTTGACTAAGACACGACTTTGTCCGACGCAGTAGGCGGAGATGTCTGCCGTGCATGTTTGGAGTGCGACCATCAAGCTGTGCTCGCCGTTCTGAACTACGTGCAAACAGAGTTCTATATTTAGATACGCACCTGTAATTCTTCGGGACAGTCATCCACACGAAGCCGGTGTCACGACTTCGCGCGGTAGCGTTATTCAACGCGAGCGAGTTAGTTGGACGCCGGCCATCAACGTGACGCGGCGAAGAAGGTCGCGAAGGTGGCGTCGGAGGACGCTCGGTTCGTGAGGTCTGCGTTCTTGTCCAGGACACTCTTGTCCATGTACAGTAGACGGCTGAACAGATGACAAGCAACGCAAGCTCTGAACAGATCACGTCAGCTTACGGCGTAAAGCGGAACTAACGGGAGAAGAGCGGTACCTATGGACATCCACATGTCCGCGTCGAACGGACCCGTGGCGAACCCACGAATTTTGACGGCGCCATAGCCTACTGAGCACAACAGGATGATGTTTTCGAGGGCTTGTCGCGTGTCAAACGATGCCGTGCACAGTCCGCGCAGCAGCAGCAGGCGGAATGTGATGCATACCGTGCTCGGAAATAGAGACCGTATTGCGACCATTTGCGCGTTACGGTGCCTAGAGAAGAGAGACGGAGAGGACGGCCTGTTCACGCCGTTCCCTGTTCTTTCCGGCGGAAGAACAGCAGGAGACCGAGAGCGCGTGAACGTCCGCCGCTCGTAGGGCTTGTGCCTCGTGGGACTGCTTCGTCTAGACCCGCTAGACACCGACTGTGTGCTGTCCTGACGGGTGAGGAATGGCGCCGCGTTATCTCGTGGTTCATTTGACTGTGGCCCTATTGGTCTCTGTGCAGGTTGCCTTCCGCGCGAGCCCGAGCGTCCGCCGTCTGTGGGGTCGTCCTCACTCACAGTGTCCTCGGAGTCGGAACTGCTCGTTTGACCACCTTAAATCATTGAAAATCGCGTTGAATGCACGCCGGACATACCTGGATGACCCCGCCTGGTAGCTTGTACTCCAGCCCTGTGGCTGGCGTTTCAGCTGAGAAGGCCCTGCGACTGATGGGAGTTTGCCCGAAGACTGCCTACGAGCCGACTGTGGACGGGCCTTTCGAGCGGAACCTGCGGGCTTTCTAGCAGGCGGAGACGGGGAGGACGGTGAGCGAGGCAGGATGGGCAGAAGCGGACACCACCTTAGAAGGTGGCAAGATGGTGGAGGTTGGGGAGAGAGAGTTCTGGCACGCCCCAACCCGTGAGTTCTGTCTGAATAAGTGGACTGAGATTGGACATCATCGCGCAGACCCGCGCCTGTTCCGGCCCGCCTCGGGTACGTAAGCCTGATTTGGGTATGTCCGACGCGGGGTTCGGAGTTAGCCGTGGCGGCACAGCGCCGCACGCGTCCGGCCGCGCCGATCACCGCGAGTCGCCACAGCCACTTTCGCGACGCGACGCCGTCTCCTTCGACCACTCTCGCCTTTCTCCTCCTTCCATCATCCACCACGCGTCTTACACGTCCCCTACTTGTTGCTTTTCACGCTACTCCACCTCTGCGTGTCAAAATGGACAAATCTGCACCCGTCGTCTACCTCGAGGATCTTGAGGGTCCGGTAAATGCTGCAAAGGAAAACGCAAAGGGCGACGCGTCGCAGTCATCGAAGGCATCTCCGTCCAAGTCAGAAGCGTCCGAGCGAAAGACGCAGACTGGCGCTACCAAACGCCAAATGACACTCACGGACATGCTACCCTCCGGATCATCTACTGCTAAGGCCCCCGCTACGAAGAAGGCGCGGGCGACGCTATCTGCCAATCCATCTCTCAACTCTATCCCTTTCTCCCTCTCCGATTTCCAGAGTACGTTCTCAGATGAAGAGAAGAAGCTACTCGCTTTAGAATGTCAGACAATGGGAAAGAGCTGGTAAGACAGTTTCTGTTCCAGTCTGGTGTTATGCCTGCTGAAGACGCACACAGGCTAAAGCTTCTCAAAGACGAGATTCGGCAACCATACTTCTTGAAGCTGAAGAGGTTCCTTCTCGAACAAGGCGTGAAGGGCCCAGATGATAGTGCCCCGAACTTGAAGGTGTACCCAGCACGTAAGCACGTTTTGATGATAGCGAAACTTAGTAGATAGACCGCGGCCATTTTCCACTTCTTTAGAAATTAGCTTATATGAAGTTGGAAACCTACTCCCCCGTCTTCAGAATCCCGCAAGGGATCTGTGGACGAGGCGTAGGACACAGCATGAAGCCTGTCCGGCTCAGCATGCTCCATGAACAGAATGAAGTGGTGGCGGTCTATCGAGATGATTTTTGGTAGAAGACTGTTCGATCGCTCATATAACCATTCATCATGCAGCGAAGAACATATATTCGTGGTCAAACCTCACGCCTCTGGGAAGAGTGAAGGTCGTCGTAATCGGCCAGGACCCGTACCACGGTCCCGGACAAGCTCACGGTGAGTTGCAGATCTCCAGCACATCCTTTCCCACACTCAACTTACGCCGACAAAGGTTTGTGCTTCTCAGTTCCACCGGGCGTCTCCGTTCCACCTTCCTTGCGGAACGTAAGTACAAGTGATATTTGCAATTCCTCATTAAGCTCATCAAGGCTCAGATCTACGCTGAGATTAAGTCTGAGTATCCTTCGTTTGAGCCACCAAAGCATGGGTAAGCAGCTTCTCCAGACTGTCGGGATTAGACTAAGCGTGGTTTGTGTAGTACTCTGACCACTTGGGCTGAGAACGGCGTCCTGTTGCTGAACACAGCTCTGACCGTCAAGGCCAACGAAGCGGGTTCGCACTCCAACCAGGGCTGGGAGCAGTTCACCGATAAAGTCATCGACGTCGTCGACCGCTTTGGCGGCGCCAACCTTGGCGACAAGACCAGCGCATCTGCTGGTCGTGGTCGTGGTATCGTCTTTCTCGCATGGGGCGCGTGGGCGGCGAAACGCGTCGCGAAGCTTGACAAGGTATTTTTCATGTGCATCAGACCACTTTGTTGAGATTGACGTTGTGACAATCATCAGAAAAAGCATCTCATCTTGACCAGCCCTGTGAGTCTCCTGCCATCTTTTTCCGGCCACCCAACTTACAGTTTCTGTCTTGATATGATCGCTTCTTCGTGTCCATCGTTGTGACGGCACGGCGCTGTTCGATTGCACTCACAGCACCCGTCCCCGTTGAGCGCCCACCGTGGTTTCTTGGGCAACGGCCACTTCAAGAAAGCCAACGACTGGCTCGAGGAGAAGTACGGTGCTGATGGCTGTGTCGACTGGACCAACCTCTGATCGACCGCACTGCGTTTCGTCTGCCCGCGCCCATGTCTGATCGTCGACGTCCACATTGTATATGAATGAATGATGAGCCAACTTCTTGGGTTACTGCTGGTGAGTGCACTGCTATCTTGCACGCGACCGCGGCCATGAGCCCGACACGTCGCGTATGAGCAACTCAATGGCCGTTCGTCTCGAGCTGACTAGTAACCTCCACGTACAGCACTCCCGGACCTACACCTCCCATGACCACTATGTATATATTCTAATCTTGTCTCCTGCGACGGCGCTCGGTCTCCAGTCGGAGTTCGACCCCAACCTCGACTCCCGCAGTCGTCTCCTCTAACGTCATTGAAACACAAAATTCCGGCATCCCGCGCGGCGTATCCTCGAGACCAGTCGACTCACACACCTCTTGATGAGCCCTGTTCGGACACCTGTCGACAGGTGGCAGCGCAAGCGCGCCCGTACCGCCGCGAGGGTCGCGCCCGTGTTCCTGCGCGCCCAGACGTGTGGGCTCCTCCAGCGTGTGCGCCGGCGGCCCGTGGCGAAACATACCCTGGTCGTGCATTGCTTCCGCCCTCGTCCGGTCGAACTACTCGCCGGGCACAACCTCTGCGCCCCCGTCAGACGTCCTGACCCCAGCCGCACTTATCCACCCGTCCCTCACCGCCGTCAATGCGCCCGTGCCTCGATGATGGGCGCTCCATCTCGCTCTGCTGTTGTCGCTGTCGCTGTCACCCCTCGTACTTCCCCCGTCTCGATCACGCCCACGCCCACTGCCATCTCTCTGTACGTACCACCGCTCCGCTCCACGCCCACTCTCCCCATCCACCGCGTATCACCCTGTACACAGACCCGCCCCATGCCGTACACATTATCAATTAATCGCCCGTCCTGTATGTACCGTACACATTAAATGCGTCTCCCCCTCCGACCGGCATCTGCTGCACGCTGCAGCGCGAGCGCTCACACGTCCCGTCTAAACCTGCCGCGGTCGACAGAACCACCCGGGCGCTGTCGCGGCCTGTCTATTCTCCGCGATGGCGCAGCCTATGGGGCTGCTCCCCCTCGACAGCACTGATGATCCGCCCTTGGCCGCGGGAGCCACACACTCGCTCCCGGCCATCCAGGCTTCACCGCGCCCGACGGTGCATCTTAGACTTCAGGCTCCCGAGACCCCGCCGGTGCGTGCGCGGTGGCAGTCCGGCAGTACTGTATACTGGCGCGGACCCCTCGGACCCTCGGGTCTCGCGCCTCGACAGTCTCAATCGCCCCACCCGACGACTATGAGCAGCGCCGGATGGCTGCATGGCCGCACTCGCCGCAGCGGCATGGCACGGCGGCTCGCCCACCGGGTGCCTGGATGGTCGCCGGCGCGCACCAGCTGTGTTACGTGAATGGCACGCCCCCGGTGCAGCGCGCACCAGCCCGATGCGCATGCACTGCATGCGCTTCTAGCGTCGTGCGCAGGGGTGGCACATGGCGGCGATCCGCCGCTGGGCGGCGGACGACCGCATCATACGCGCTGCCACACGCCCTCTCGCGCTCCTGGATCCGGCGTGGGCGGGCGCGAGTAGCGAGGGTGGGTTGGCACGGACGGGACAGGACAGGGACAGGGCCGGGCAGGCGAGATGCGGATGCGGTCTGCGGTTGGCAGGAGGGCGACGGGGCGCGGGCGCTGTTTCGTTTCTGTTTCTGTTTCTAGTAGGAGAGGCCGGTAATATACAATGTGGGGGTCCCAATAAGTATAGCGGCAGCCGCACGACCGCACGCATATAGAGTGGGCGCGGGCGGCGGGCAGACAGAGAGGCGTTCCCGTTGCATAAAGGAGGGGAATTATAGACACGGATTGTAAGATGCAGCGACGAGCCAGGGGTGGATTGTAACCGTACAGCAGAGCAGGCAATGCAGCAGAACGCGAGAGGGCGGCGGGAGAAAAATCATGATGGGGGCGTGGCGGAGAGGCGGCGACTGTAGACTGAAGATGGGATAGTCGGGGCGTGTGGTGGTGCGAGGACAGACGGGCGGTGATGGGGGTAGAGTGGGGGCGCGAGACGCGGGGGGAATAGCGATACATACGATACAAGATGGAAAATCTCCAGATGATCCCCAAGGTTGAGAGTGTCTACGGCGGCGCACGTGGGAGCTAGGGAGGGGAGGCGGGTGACGGCTCGGCGCCAGGCGCAGCGGTCCTCCGCGTTCCAGGGCAGCTAGGCCTGGGATGCGCAGGACGCGAGCGGGCGCGTACCAGCCTGGCTAGTGCAGCCCGGGATATCTCCGCTGGTTGCCCGAGCCGCCAGGAAGGTCGAAGTCGGACATGGTGGAGTCGATCGCGTTCAGCTGCATCGCGGACGGCATGCGCGGTGCGGGCGTTTGGAGCGGGTTTTGCTGCTGCGACTGGCCGTGGGAGAGCTGGTTGAGGAGGTTGCGGTAGCTGTCGGGCTCTGTTATTGAGCGCCGCTGCAGAAATGCCGGCAGTGACATGGGGGGGTTGACGTCGTGGTTGCCACCGCCGCCGCCGTGCGACTGTAGTGAGGGCGGTATTGATGAGGCCACAGGCGGGTGGTTCGAGAGGAGGGAGTGCGGGTACGTGAATGTTCGTCGATCGTCTGGTGGGAGGTACCCGAACGATTTCTCGTCCGAAGATGAGAAGCCTGGAAACTTGTCTTGTACAGGGTTCGAGAACAAATCGCTGGTGGTTGAGCGACCCATAGAACCAAATGGGGAGCCCTGAGGGGCTGGCGAAGGGAGGGAGAACGCAGAAGAAGGTAGCGGTGGGTTTGACTCCTTGTCCCCAAACATCGACTCCGACCAGCCCGTAGGGTCCATGTCAGGCCCAGATTGCTGAGGCATTGACATGGCGGCGCTCATAGGAGGATCAGGTGACATGGAATGCGCACTGGTGGATCCGGTGGACAGTGGTGACTCCGTACGGCTCATTGGAGGAAGGGTGCCCGAAGACGTGAGGGCGGGTATTGAAGGCAGCAGAGAGGTGATGCCCGCCTCTGCAGGGGGAGATTTGTTGTTGCCTTTTGGTTTGTCTTTGCCGGTAGGCCCCTTGCCGAGGAGCGGGCGATTAGCAGGGGGGAGATTGAGTGCTGCGCGGAGCGTGTTGTTCTCCTCCTCTAGCTCGGAGCAGCGCTGCTCGAGAGCCTTGCGGGGACATCAATACGGATCCGAAGAGGGGAGATGAAGATCGGCGCACCTCGAGATGTGCGGCTCGTCTAGCACGGAAGGCCCTTTGTACGTCGCGCGCCCTGTTCGGAGGGAGATTATCGTTACGTTTGCGACCGCGCTTGGAGGACATGGCGGGAGCGGGGGACGAGGCGTTGGATGAGGAGGACAGGGTGTCCAGCGTGGATAGACTGTGGCGCAGAATGCGGGGAGAGGGCGAGTGGGTCGGAGTCGGGGCGATGGACGAGGACAAGAGGGCGGTATATATAAGCGCCGCGGAGAGGAAGGAGGAGGGGAGGATATTTGAGGGGCAAGAGCCGGCGGATGCCACGCACTTTGATCGCGGTGCAGTGGGCGCGTCGATCAAGCTCAGCAGGGCGGAGGGAGGAGAGAAGGCGGGGGAGGCAGGAGTCCCACCAGCAGACGCCCGACGCCCCGTCCCCGCCTTCGCTTCTGCCGCCGCCTGGCCCTCCCCAGCGTCCGAGCGGCGAGTGCACAACAACACGATCCCGTCGCGATACCGCACGGCACATCACCCGACTCTGCGTGCGCAGCTATCGACATCACTCGTCCGCGTTCTCACCATGTCCACACGCTCCAGCCAGCCGGCCCTCCCCTGCTTTCCGCCCCTCTCCGCTGCGCGTGACGCCCAGCGTCGCTGACACCCCTCCTCCCATATCGGGCACGCGTCTTTCTCGTTATCTGCGGCACCGCTCCCCTGGGCCATCGATCCCTCTGCGCGTCCGACAGCCTGACCCTGCCTGACCAGTGACCTTTCTGCGCCCGCCCATTCGCTTCTCTCCTCGCCCGCTCTCCTCCCTTCCGACCTTCGCGACACCGCCTAGCCAGCGCGCGTCCACACGAGGGAAGTGATCTGCAGCTCTCCTCGGGACCTGAGACCGCTGCTGCGTGCGTGTGTCGTCGCGTACGTGCCTCCGGTCGTATCGGAGGCCTGCGAGGGACGCGATTCGCACAGCTCGAGAGCGCCCGGATCGTCTTCTGCCGCCCATCTTAGGCGAACCAAACCCTGATCCGGGTCCCAAACACTTCTTCGCGGCCAACACGGTCTTCAATTTCCCAAGGCACCATCCACGCTTCTTTGAGCCCCATCCCGCTCCCTCCTCTGCGCCTGGCTGCTCGTCCATGCGGCACCGTACGCGTCCATCCACACATCTGCGCCCGCGCTGTTCGTCACCATCCCGGATGATCCTACATACAATGTAGTCTCCCACATGTCCCTTTTTCCTGCCCAACCGTCATGTCGACAACCTGATTGCAGTGTCATGCACTGCACTGCACCTTACGCGCTTTCCACGTGCGCATCATCGCTGTTCCTCCCGCGCGGCTGGACACCTCCTGTCGGGCACTGCCTCCGGTGTACTACGTGTTCGCGCTAATGGTTCTTCCTCTGCATGCTGTCAAGTGTGCGTCTCGTCGACCACGGAAGACCCGCGAACGACGGACGAGGCGTCTGGAAACACCGTCGATCCAGCGGCACGCCGTTGACCTTCGGAAAGTCTGCCCTGGACGTGTCCAATCTTCGCTCGAGGCCTTCACAACCGCCAACGGAACGACTTCGCACGCTCTGGTGTTCTGCGGGGTCGGAACGAGCAAACCTCGCCCGTGGGGTCGAGGTCCGTATCACTGATGAAGAGCTAAGTAAAGCCACGGACACGACCATCGAAACGGAGCGCGTCCGCGTCTTCGTCCACCCTCCCTGTCTCCCCGGCAGCATCTTTCGCCGAGAGGCCTCTCGATCGCTTGATCCCACAACCGCAATGGCTTTCGTGACCTCGGGCTTATGGGCGCTATGGCCCATGCCCGAGCGGTGCTGACCACAGCTCACTCAACAGCGCGTCTAACTTCACAGGCCGCGTATTCGATCTCGACGACTCGGGGATTCCTTTCAGCGCAGGCACTATCATCCCGCCCTGTCCCAATCACGCTCTCGGTGCGTGTCGACTCGTCCGCGCCGTCTGCACTATGACAGGGAAGTTGATTCGAGCGCTGGAGGTTCAGCACAGTGAAGCGCCGATATTACACCGACACATCGACGGCGGAGGCGCAGCATTCTCACTGCCACCAAACTGCTTGTCCTGTACGAATCTCGCTTCCAAGGGCTCCGGCCCTCCTCTCGGTTACTGGCGCGACCAAGAAGTCCGCCGCGGGGCGTATCAAATGCAAACTCGCTGCTCAAATGCTCCGGGGCGCAAACAGGCTGGGCGGCTTCGCCGTTCTCCTCGGACCTCGTCGCCAACCACTGTATACACCGATGCCGCCGGCCCATGCTCACTTCCTACATCGTACTGAGATATCTAGTACATGCTCGAATGTTAGCATGCATGCATACTCTCGTTGACGTCCCATTAATCGAGACCTTCCGGCGTTGTGTCTTCAAGAATCACCGGTGGTTTGCTCTGGTAGTGGTTTAGTGGACTGATTGGAGTTTGCACAGAAGCTTCAGTATACGACAGTATCAGTCAAACTTGGGCCTTTCCCGAATTTCTGGCAGGTATGTGATCATCCCGCCACCTTCTGAACACGCCGCCGAGCATGGGACATAGGGTCAGCAGTGGTCCTGCTTCTAGAACACCTGCGGCGATGAACAAGCGTCTACTCGACCACAATGCAGCGCCCGCCGAGGATGTCGCCTGGGTACAACATCGCCACCCAGTCCAAGCACGAACTACGAACTCCTGTGCATGTAGCATTCACAATTTCAACAGCGGGTGCACTCAATCACAAAGAAGAAAGGTACATCGCAGTGCCACCATGCCGCACTAAGCAGCAGCGAAGCCAGAATCGCATCTCGCGTCGTATTTGTAAATCCCCGATTTGATGCCACGGGATCGCCCTGCTGTGTAATTGGAAGTAGAAGCTTAACGGGGTACAATGCGCGCACCGTACACGTCGCGTTCAAGTTCTCGGGGCGGCGTTTGTGGCGATCGTTGGTAACGTTACCGTCGAGATACACGGAGACGCGTCGGTCCCCCGCTACGGGCGCGTGGGTGGGCGGGTCGCGTGCGCGATGCGATCATAAGTGCCCTCGAGTCCGATGTTCCAGGAGCGTTATAAGCAGCTTGCAGGGCGCGGTCTGTTCTTGTATCCGCCGGGATGTCGACATGGAGTGCGCGTGCGGTGCAGGGTCGCTACGTATGCGAACAGAAAGTGGCAGCAACGCATACGTACCCACCTACTCTCTTCTTAACTCATATCTTCGTACGCAGATCCGTGCGACATATGTCCCTAAACTGTATACCGGTGAAACACAAATAGCGCATATACATGAGTCCTTAGCCGTTGAAGGCCGTCCCAATCAAAGGTGAGCGCATAACTTACGTTCACAGACAACGCCATCAGCTATGGCAGCGGAAGACTTCGAGTTTGAGTGGCATATCTACTGTCGCATACAGCAACTTCGCGGGCACTCGCAGAGCCACGTACTTCATCCACCCCGCGAGCTCGTGAGGAACGTGGCAGACTCGGCCCAAGGCTCGGTGCTGACCGAGACGCAGAGGCGGTGCTCACCGAGCAACATTGTTTCCAATATGGGGTGGCTCACGCTGCGCGCCGCGCCGGGGTTCTTGATGGGAAGATGCCGCCGCCTCCGGCTAGTGGACCCACAAGGTCGATAGGCGCGCGTCGCGTGTGATCCTGAGACCTGCATTGGGGCATGGGCGCTGCCATGCGCGCGGGCTGCCTCCCCGTGGCGGACTCGAGGACGAGCACTGAGTACTATTGAGTGCTGCGGCGCGCTTTACGGGAAGACCGGATGGGCGGAAGGTTTCGGCCTCGGGGTGGCCGCTGTCACGGTCAGTCGGCTGCGGAGGTATGCCGCCCGATACTGTACTGAGAAGCTGCCGCTGCTCGAGCTCGAAGACACTGGAAGGCGTGCGCGGAGCTTGCTCGGCGGGGCGCTACGCGGAAGTCTTCCTGGCTTCCGATACGTTAGGTTGACGAGAGAACCCAAGCGATGTGTATAGGATATTACACTTCCGTACCATTGATTATGCATCTGGAATATACTACACACGTCCTAGAAGCTCCGCGACCAGGGCCAGCCAAGAATACCGCGACCAAGGTCCGACAACGAGCGCCGCGAGCGGTTACGGCTTCCTAGCCTCCTTCCGCGCAGTCGCCTTGTCCTTGTCGCGCTTCGCGAACAGCTTGTGCCGCGGGGCGACCTCGCGCGCGAGCCGCTTGTTCGCGGACTTGTTCTGCTCGACGTACGACATGTGCTGCGCGCCGCTGAGCGCGGTGAGCGAGCCCGTCGTGCGCTGCACCGCGGGCATCTTCGTCGGCATCCCGAAGTCCTTGGACGTGATCGTGCCGGCGAGGTCGCCCTCGCCCGCGCGCACGTCCGTGCCGAGGTCCGCCTCGCTCTCGTTCGCGAGCAGCACGGACGAGAGCAGCTCGATCTGCTCGTCGCGCGACTTGTACACGAGCGAGGGCAGGTCGTCGAGCCCGTCGAGGTGCGTGATCACCTTGAAGGCGTAGCCCTGGTCGATCAGGAACTGCTGCCGTTTTGTGCTGTAGAACATCTCCTGTGTGTCTTTGGAGACGAGCGAGTAGAAGAACGCGTTGAAGCCCTCGTCATTACGCCGCTTTGCACGCAGGATGCGCCCTGCAAGTAGAGAACGGGCCGATGTCAGCGGTCGGCAGTGGAGTCGGAAACGGACAGTTTACGCACCGAGACGCTGTGCTTCTTGTCGCCGTGAACCGAAGTGGGAGGAGATCTGGATGAGACACGTTGCCTCCGGAAGGTCGATCGATGTATCGCCGACCTAGAGGCACGATAACGTTAGTTTGTCCCTAATGGTAAAGTCTCCCGCCCATGTACCTTCGAGAGGAAGATGGTGTTGACTTCCGGACTATGTTGGAACCATTGCAGGATACGCATGCGCTCGGTCTGACCCGTACCACCGTGGATGTACAGCTTCCCGAGCTTCTTGGCGTAGGCCTAGAATTTTGAAGAACGATCCTTCAGCGCCTACAATTTGCTTGAGGGAAAACTGACTGACCTCGAGCGCGTACACGTTGTCAGAGAAGACGATAATCTTGTCGCCGCGGTCCTCGTGATACTTGATGAGGAACTGACACGCCTGAAATTTCTTGGGGTTCATGCAGTAGAGCAGCATCCGCTTGCGCGACTGTTCTCGAAGGTACTCCCGGTAGAACTCAGGTGTCATGGGGCACCACACCTCCGCGCACTGAAAAGAAGGGATATGCGCCGGTAATTTGCAAATCACCGATGGCCGCACGCACCTGCACATTTGCGATATGTCCCTTTGCGGCAAGGTCCATCCAGTTCGCCTCGTACAGCTTCGGCCCAATCATGTAGTTCAAGTCCGCAATTTTGTCGTCCTCACGGACAAGTGTCGCTAGGCGAGCTGTCAACTTCCCGACCGGTGATACTAGTCGAGGACGGGACTTACCGGTGAGACCGAGTTTCGCATGTGCTTTGATTGTCGTAACGACTCGGCGGAACATAGCAGCGGGCACAACGTGGACCTCGTCGAGAAGGATGAAACCCCATTCGCGAGACGTCAGGAACTCCATCATCTTCTTTGATTCATGTGAACGGTTGTGCGTGTTCGCGACCATGGAGTACGTCGACACGACGATACCGCTCTCTCCGGCGAACTGCGAATTGGTTATGAACGGAATTCGTCCGCGGAAAGAGGGAAGGTGAACTAACCTTTTCCTTCGATTCCGCAGTGAAGACCGCGATTTGTTTGTCGGTAACGTTTGACCATTGCATAAACTGCTGCCGCCACTGCATCACGGATACCCTGAACGCCGCGGTGAGCGATGGCCACGATTCCGAAGAACACGGTACTTACGAAGAGGTGCAGAGGACGAGACACGACTTCTTGATCGTGCAGGCTGCAGTGATACCCACTAGCGTTTTACCAGCACCACAGGGTAGCACGATGATTCCCGACCGGGCACGCCTGCAGAGCGTGTCAGCACGCGGAGTATGTAGCATTTGCTATCGTACATACCCGTTACCGAACATTTTGCTCAGGCTCGTCTCTTGATACGAACGAATGACGGTAGACGGTTTGAGGTCGATGTCCAAATTCGCGTTGACGGTGTCGTTCCGGAAGTCGTACTCCTCCAACATCGGGTATTCCAGCTCGTTACATCGTTTCTTGACGTCCTGCACAAAGCCATTAGTGGGTCAGTGGCAAGAAGAACTGAAAGTACGTACATCAATCTTCGCATCATCGATCTCGAAGGCATGGACGTTATCGTCGTCTTCATCGACCTCGTCTGCATCATGTTGAGTGCATATACAGTACAAAAACATGGCCCTTCGTACCGTTGTCAACACCAACCACCGAAGTAAACAGTTCAGCGTCGGTCTTGGATCCGTTCTTGCCGTTTGTTAGCAGATCATCCTTCTTCTTCTCGCCTTCCTTGATGCCAGGAATCACGAGGCTGCCCTTTACCGGGGCCTTCGAAGTGGTGAACGTCGCTGCCCGTATACTGGTGTCGACGACTTGAGTATGTACACGGGCTTCGCGGATGATCTTATCCTTCAACAAGATTTGAAGAGTTTCGGGATGGCTGGACTCGACAAAGTATCTGTTGTGCTTCAGGACGAGTTTGACCTTGCCGTATGAAAGGGTGCGTTCGCGAATGTAGTCGGCTATGCTGTCGGGCACCGGCACCTACTCGACGTATCAGACGGAGCACGAGAGTAGCCTTACCGTATAGCTACCTTTGACAAGCGGTTCAGCACCTTTCAAACGCTCCGTCAGCATGCCTAGTGGCGCAATGGAACGTAGAGCACGGACTTCTATGATGTCCTCTGTTTGCAGTCCAACAGATACCGCGGCGTATAGCGAGTAGTGAGTGAGCTTGTATTCGTGGATGAAGGCGGGTCTGCGACACCGTTCTAGTCGAATATCTACTTCTAGTAGGACAACATGCATACCTGCTGACAGGCTCAGAGATAGCTACCAAGAAGTCCTGCGCCTGTTCCGCGATGGGGGAGAAGGCCTCGAGGATGATGTGGCCATCCTCTGGGCTGATCCAAAGCGGACGGGAGGCGTGGTCCGGTTTGAGGTGTAGCCACGAGAAGTCCAGATCATGGAATATGTGTGATACGAGAGCATCTTGCTGTCGCCTATGCGCGGTCAAGCTCGACTCTTGGTGAGCCTCCTCCTGCACTCTCGCGTGTCGCGCTTCCGCCAGTTTGCGTGTGAGCGCACTGACATTGATCTTGGCCCCGCGAGTGGTGGAAGGGGTATCTGGGGGCGACTGAATCTCGACAGCGTCCAAGTTATCCGTCTCAGCATAGTCCTCATCATCCTTTCCCTTCCTGGACTTCTTCGCCGGGTTGAAAGAATCCGCAGGTCCTGTGGTCTACTCGGCGACGTGCATTGATTATACGCATCAGCGCACGCACCTTCTGCTGCCCGCTTGCTCGCCATTTCTATGTCTTCTGAATTCAAACAAGAAACAGTGCAATGCCACGCCAGATAGATATGTGCCGGGTAGATAGAGGATCGCCCACTGGCCGTCGCAGGTGGTGGTGAACACAAGAAGAGTGAGTAAGGACCGGAGCCGGCACCCGCCACATTATTGACTTGCCAAATTAGTCAGGTTTGGGGCGGAGTTTGAAAGCATAGCCCTTGCCCACGGGACGCTCGGCGCCTTTTTGACCAAACCTCCATCTCACCCTCTCCCAGCCGAGTCTCAGCAGCGCAAGATGTGGAGACCAGCCACCCGCGAGGTTACAGGAACAAACGAAAGTGCGTACTTTTCCGTTTCCTCGACTTAAGCGTTTTCTAATACTTGTCTAGTCCCATTGGGAAACCGTCGTCGGTTCGGCCCTGCCCCCGTCGAAGACGCCGCGCCGCCTCAACTCGCGCAGCCGTCGCCATCCGCGTACCCTCGCCCTCAACCTCAAAATGACAGAGAAGGATCACGTTCAGACCGCGGAGACACTCCTACCGCCAACGGTGCAGGTGAGATCTCATTCTCTCGATCGGGCTCACCACGTCCTCCCGGTGTCGGCTTCAGGCAAGCTCCACCAAAAACGCGCTTCCTGTCTCGTAGCACCCATTTGTGTGCACTGACTGATCATTTCCGTTTACTAACCTCGATTGCTTACCTCTCAAGCAGCTATTGACCCTAATGCTCCTCGGAAGCGTCGCAGCCGTTGGGGTGACGCCAAGACCGAAATCCCTGGTCTACCCACAGCTATCAACGCCAACGGTGTCTCACAGGCTCACCTCGATAACTATGCAATTCATCTCAGGTTGGAAGAGATCAACCGCAAGCTGCGTTTGAACGATTTCATTCCGCCTGAGCGTGAACGGTGAGTGCCCTCAACCATGTCTATGAAGGCTGCATGCTCATGTGAACATCTTTAGCTCTGCCTCTCCTCCCCCTACGTATGATGCTCACGGTCGTCGTACTAACACCCGTGAGGTGAGGTACCGCAAGAAGCTCGAAGAGGAGCGCATCCGGCTCGTCGATCGTGCCATGAAAAACGACCCCAACTTCCGTCCTCCCGTGGAGTATCATCAGATGAAGCGCTCCCAGCGTCCCTCTGATAAGGTCTACATCCCCGTCAAGGAGTTCCCTGAGATCAACTTCTTCGGGCTTCTTGTTGGACCTCGCGGTAACAGTTTGAAGAAGATGGAAAGGGAGAGCGGTGCTAAGATCAGTATCCGCGGCAAGGGCTCCGTGAAGGAGGGGAAGACTAGACCTGATCAGTTCGCTGAAGATGCCGAAGAAGATCTTCACTGTCTTGTTACTGCTGACTCTGACGAGAAAGTCTCCGCCTGTGTCAAGATGATCAACAGAGTCATCGAGACGGTGAGTCCTCTTTCTACATCCCCTCGTACAGTCTCTGACATCGCTACCCAGGCTGCCTCTACCCCCGAAGGTCAGAACGACCACAAGCGCAACCAGCTTCGCGAACTAGCTGCTCTGAACGGTACGCTTCGTGACGACGAGAATCAGATCTGCCAGAACTGCGGAGGCGTCGGTCACCGCAAGTACGACTGCCCAGAACAGCGCAACTTCACCGCGAATATCATCTGCCGCGTTTGCGGTAGTGCTGGTCACATGGCTCGTGACTGCACTGTCAACAGGGACCCGAACGCAGTGCACGCC